>WUAW01010764.1:29769-51783 GCA_017165845.1 Thaumetopoea pityocampa
TAAACACAAAATAAAATTTTAACTTTTTTGCAATTACGTCATTATTCTATTGGATGAGCGATATATTAACAATTCCTTGTGTAGACTGTAATTGTCAGTATTTGGAATTATCAAGCCTGTTGCCTACTGCGATGTCAAAAAACTTTAATTGTTACGTTCTCATTGGGAGACCTGTATAGAGGCGAATGTCTTCAGACTAATATTCTTTTAGTTTGGAGTCACTTAAAAATCCTTCTAAAAATAACTTGTTTATTCAATTTATCAAGTGAATACTGAATTCTATGATTACGGAAAAGCCCGTGCACAAAAACACGGAGAACGAGCGTAATCGTTATGTTTTTTTGTTCTCGTTTTCATTCTTTTGTTTTTGTTATTCGCGTCGAAAACGAACGCTTGCCGTGCGTAATCCTTAAGATACTGAAGGTTTGTTCAAAATTAAAACTAGAACATATTCTATTTACGAATACTAGAATATGCATCGCAAAGCTGATAAAAACTTTTCAGTCTTACTCTATACTATTATAAAATTGTTAAATGTCAAATTTTGTAAATCAAAGTTATTAAAGGAACTACTCAGATCGACTAAAGACTTCTGAAATCAAATCCATCAATGTTCGTTTGTTCATTAGAGCTTCATGCAAAAACCAGTGAGTAGATTTTGGTCAAAGTATTACAGTTTTAAAGGTACTATTCCAATTTAAATACTGCGGCATGTTTCAATAAAATCGGTCCAGTATAATTGAAGATACAGCTTGATTCCTGTTTCAGTAGTCGCCGTTAAGGTACGAGAACACATGTAAAAGTGGTTCTTAGGTTTTTTATATAAATCTATGATTGTTTCGGGACTTCCCATGTAGCGAATAACCGATATTCACGCGGGTAGAGCCGCGGGCAAAAGCTAGTAATATTATAAATATGAAAGTTCGTATAGTATAGAGGTTTGGATGTTTATTACTCAATATTATCTATTCTATATTCTATAAGATGTACAACACGATGCATTATTATAGATCTTTTTCACGGAATGTGTGTTAATAATAGTATAAAGAATGTTTGATCAATTAGAAAGGATGACTGAGATTCGAATGACGAAACGAATATACCGAGCAAACGTGAGTGAAGAGTCAGAAGAGGAAAATCCTACCTTGATCAAATCAAAAATTTGTTTCAAAAAGGTCAAGTCCGTAGCACCCTTAATCGAGGAAATTGTATGAAAAGATGTATGGATGTGGACAGGGCGAGAGAGATGTCAGGATCGTGTAGGAACTACAACGAGTACAGCTCAATGCCTCGAGAGCTAAACATTTTTGATAAGCATGAGACTATCTTTCGAAGGTCTGCTAATATGACAATGTGTGCTGTGATACAATTCACTAACAAATAATTATGTATGTACTTAGTGTTCTTTTTTTATATGGGAGGGGCAAACAGGCAAGCGGATCACCTGATAGTAGGTGATCACCGCTGCCCATAGACAACCGAAACATCAGAAGGATCGCAACTGCGTTGACGGCCTTTAAGAAAAGTGTAAGCTCGTTTCTTGCAGGTCCCCAAGTAGTATCCGTATGGAAAAACCGCCAATGGAAGCTCATTACACATTCTATTTTCATTTTGGACACAAACAGTGAATAATTAATTACTTTGTGAATGATTATCGCTTTGTATTCAAGTTAGGTGCACGTATGTACACAACACATACTTAGGACTGTGAACCAGATTTAGAGTGATTTGTAATAATTTGTGATTTGTAATGTCATTGTCTGTTTTGTATTAGTTTTGTATTGTATTAAAGTAAGTAAAACCTTTGAACAAATTTGGATGAAATTTGACACACAAATAAACCATGTCCTAGATAAGCTTTGGATACTTTTTTGCCGGGTAATAAAATCCCGTTCAACTTCAATATTATTTAAAATTTTCACCTAGACCAAGCCCCAGACAGAAGCTAATAATTAAAGTATACAATTTCAAAGTGGTACTGGGTATACCACAGAATACAAGAACAATATTGACGCTATAAAGCGAAAGTGTGTTTGTCTGTTTGTTATACCTACCTTCACGGCACAACCAGTATTTCAATTGTTTTCAAATTTAAAAATATATAGCTTTTTTTTCCAACCGTTTTTCGGCCATGGCGACCATTTCAACTCCTAATAGGTCGAGCGTTGGTGCACCCGAAGATGGCTTATGTAGCCGATCCTCGCAGCGAATTCTCGCGCACAGTGCGGGCAACTTAAAAATAGATATCATCCAAAGACAAACAAGCTAATAAATAATCATTATGATCATTAAGTTATTGCGAACTGATGCTGGATTTCAGGTAGTTATGTTTATAGAAAGAAGAAAGAAAAAAGAAAAGAAAGAAAGCAAGACAGAAAAAGTTTAAATAAACTTTTTCTTTCTTGCTTGTTTTCTTTCATTCTTTTTTTTTCTCCTACATACATGATACATCCAAAATCATTACACCGTGTTATGTGTGTACAATACATAGATGAAAAATTATAATTATATATTAATGGACAATTTCTTTTTATAAATACGCTATTCACACAGCAATCGAAACTTCCTTTTATTGATGCTACAACGCAGGTCATAAGTTCAGACTCGTTTCGCCTTTTCAGGTATAATATTGTACCGAAGTCTAAGACTCCAATGAAATGAAAAGGGCGCCCCGAGACTCGAGATAGAGTACTAGCTCATATCTTCAATTCTACTGGACCAATTTTGAAGAAACATGCCGCAGTATTTAAGCCGGAATAGTACCGATAGGACCGTAATAGTTTAACCAAAATCTACCCGCTGGTTTTTGCTTGGAGCCCGAACAAAACAAACAAACGAACAAACATCGACGGATTCGGTTTCAGAAGCCCTTAATTAGTCGATCTGAGAAGTTTGTTATTAAATATTTTTAATTTTGTAAATTTGACATTTAATAATTTTATAATTGTATAGAAAAAGTATCACTCGTTTCAAATGGTGAAAGAAAACTGTGAGAAAACCTGTATGATTGAGAGATTTTCTCGACGGCGTGTGAAGTCTGCCAACCCACATTAGGCCAGCGTCGTGAATTATAGCCTAACCCCTCTCACTCTGAGAGGAGACTTGTGTTCTACGGTAGTACATGGTTTGATGATTATGATGGTACATATATCACTCGTTCTATTGTACCACTGTTGATCAACAGTACAAATATATTACCAATATAATGACGGGTGACATACCTGATGTAGTCCTCGAGTTTAAACTATTTCGGTCTATAATCACACTGATAAATGTCATGAAAACTTGTAATAATAAATAGCTTCTTGTGATGAGTTAATATACACCAGTTCAAATACAAGCTCCATGCATTGGATGCGAGGTGTTCAGCGGTGTGTTCTGCCGTTCACGACTGATTCACGAACATCGGTAGTCAGGTGTGTCAGCCGTTATCATTGTATCAATAGCAGATACTTTAATGCTTAAAGATTGTGCTCTCTCCTTATCAATGACAGTATATAATCACCTTAACTAGAAGTGATATAGTTTAGAAATTTCTGTTGATTTATGTGAACTAGAGATGTAACTTTAGGTATCTTGGGGAAGTAGCCAACGTGTTACATTTGGTCTACCGCAGAGGTCCCCAAACCTTGTCACATAGACCAATTGCCATGTTTTACGGTTTTGAGAGAGAGAGAGGCATCTGAAGAGAAGTCTTTATGCAAAGAGGAGGTGAACTCCTAATTAAGGAACGTTCGTGTCTCTGTAATGGAGACCGATAAGAACTAGAGGGGCATAGTCTGTCAACCTGCATTAACCCAGCGTGGTTGTCTATAACCTACACCAGAGGTTCTCAAACTTTTTTGTCTTGTAGACCACTTCTAATGATTTTCACTTTTGGGTAAAAATATACTGCTATTTAAAGTTTTAACTTACTAGGTAATATCAATACACTTTCTGTTCAGTATATTAAATTAAATTTAAATGCAATGATTGTTTGAGCAACTTTCGTAACATTATATAACGTTTTAAAAATATAGAGTACAGTGTGTTTTTCAATGATACCTTAGTGAGTACTTACCATATAAGAACTGACGCTTTGTTTTTCAAACATACCTACTTATAATAAACATTTACTCAAACTTCAAACATACCTACTTATAATAATCATTTATTTATACTATTATAAAACTGTTAAATGTCATATTTTCAAAAAGCAAATATATTTAAAAACAAATTACTCAGATCGACTAATTAAGTGCTTCTGAAACCAAATCTGTCGATGTTTGTTTGTTTGTTTGTTCGAGTTTCGCGCAAAAACCAGCTGGTAGATTTTGGTTAAAAGATTCTTAAAGGTACTATTCCGACTTAAATACTGCAGCATGTTTCATCAAAATCGATCCAGTGGAATTGAAGATACAGTTTGACCCCTATTTTAGTAGCCGCCGTTAAGGTACGAGAGGTCAAGTAAAAGTACTTCTATGAATTTTTGTATAAATCTATAATTATATCGGGATTTCACATGTAACGGAAAACAAGCTTTCACGCGATCGGAGTCGCGGACAAAAGCTAATACAGTATGTATACATATATTTCACACCACCCATGCACATTCACTGTTAAGCTACAATCTATAATACAACAAATACCTAAAAAGAAATTGTAATTATATCACATTGTAATTCCAGTTGATAACCTGAATACCTCACCTGTACTTTCTTAAACTTCACTTTAAAAGTTTACTAAAAAGGTCGAATGAAGAAATTATGCGCGTTTTCACAGAAACAAACGTGCGTAAGCAAACGTGATTTCGCAACCATAGACAAATCTAAAGTCACACTCGACACATTTATCACCGACACGTGTATCTATATTTGCCTAATTGCTCTAGTGTCTAAACAGTGTGGATACGCTCTTAATTATTTCTAGCGATATTATATATTTTATGCTGCTGCTGTGTGAGGCCAGAGTAATAATATGGTCACTCGATTTCTTCTCTTGGTTGCTGTAGAACCAGCTGAGGGGTGTACCAGGATAACGAGCAGCGGCCTTATCCTGTTATTCAATCGAACTCTACTGCGATCTTCGAGACGCTTGCCAAGCGTGGAAATTATGGCAAATCCTTTCTTTTTGAGTAGGAGACCCGTGTTCGGTAATGGACTTCTAGGAGCTGATGATCACAATGATGATAAAGTTAAAGGAATAATATTTTCATCATCAATAACTCTACTTCTGGACATGGGCCTCTTCCTCAAAAAGGAGGTCCTTTCCCGTAGTCTCCACGCTCGGCAGGTGTCTCGGAGATCGCAGTGGATTTTGATTGAACAGCAGGATAACGCTGCTGCCCATCTTGGTATATCCCTTAGCTGGTTCTCAAGGTATCCACGGGAATACATGGCGTGACGCTATACCAGCGCCACAAAGCAATAATATTTTATAACAGCATCATAATATTTTATCATGCGTTAAAAATATCGAAATCATGACAATAGCCATTGTAAGTAGAAACAAACGCAAACGATATGTTGGGCGTAGTTTGTATGACAAAATGAGACGGCATCAATGAGTACTTATTAGCCATTGCAACATTATAAAAATCACATAATTTATGCTCTGTGTGTTCGGATGGGCACGGAGTTGCAAGACAGGTATTCAGTATCCATTTGATGAGGTGTCATGTATCATGAAAGGGTTTTTGTTTATTACCCGACTGTCAGAATGAAGGTTATGTTTTTCGAGTGTATGTATGTATTTGTGCATATTTCGGTAACACGCACACACACTTTTTTAATACTATGTATACAGCCAGTATTTATACTTGTCTATATTTTCTTAGCCAAATAATTGACATGCGCTAGCGAAATAGTTAGCTAAAATGATTTTTTATCACATCTATTCGAAGACCTAGTTTATTCTTCGTAAACTCTACTTCGACTTCGACTAAAAGAAATATGAGTTTGGAATATAAGTTGCACTTCCTTATTTTCTTACAGAGAATGATAAAGAGTAGAGTGCCTCGGGAGTGACACTATTGACGACTACTGACGAGCTCGAGTGACGTACTTTGAGTCCCTCGCTGCGCTTACGATTTTACTTTAGAATCTTTCTATTCTAGAATCCTTCGTTCCGCTCTGAATTCAAAGAAATTCTCGCTTTTAAAATAGTCGTTTGCTCCCGGGTTAAGCTATCTACTATTGTCCTCTCTGAATTCATAAATAAAGATTTTTCTGTGTTCTTAAAAAATCCACCGCTCCACGTTTCTCTCGATCTGCCAAATTATTTGCCAAATCACTTTGGTCTACCAAATACTTTAAACTAAACATAGAATATTAATATTGAGCGATACCTTTGTGAAAATAAATAACGTTAACTCGCATAGAAATAAATTTTACCAGTAAAAACACGTAAGGTATCAGGTTTTGTATTTGATATGGAATCATAAGCCTCTTTTAAAGGAATCTATGAAGTATTATATAATTTATATTTATTTGTGGATAAGACTGATATCTATGTGTTTAATTATCACAGATGCATACTATAACTGCAGGAATATACACATAGTACATATAATTGCATAAACCAGGTGATAAAAATGAAAAAAAAAGCGGGGTGTGCTATGGTCAAATGGCCCAGTCCTTTTTTATTAATATTTAATTGAGTTTTGTTTTACCTTGATGGCGAATCGTGCCATACAAACTCTTCTAATTTATATTAGCGTTAATAAACAACTGTGTAAATTTTATTGGTCCATCACGATATTTCAACTCCGATACAACAAAAAAAATGATTTTCTTCTTCAAATGGTTGGAGAATATATAATATAGGAGATAGACGGGACTTTTTACGTACCTCCAAAACATGGACGATTACCCATCTAGACTATTAGGAATTAATTTCATTAATCGTTTAGTAACACAGCGCCCAATGTTTCTTAACTTTGATAATTTCCAATACCTTTGAGCACTCAGTACAATATTAATATTTTAATAATGTTTACAATAATTGCATATCAATAGCGTCACTCGGTCTCTCCCGTTGATGCTGTGAAAGTCAGCTAAGGGATGTAAAAGTATAAAGGGTTGCTACCCATTATCGATATCGATATCCTGTTATTCAATCCAAATCTACTGCAATCTCCAAGACGCCTGCCAAGCGTTGAGATTATGGCAAATCTCTCCTTTTTAAGAAGAGATTCATGCCCAGCAGTAGTCTTCCACGATGAAGATAAGGATGACTGATTATAGATTTAAGTCAAATAATAATTAAAAATTAATTTAATAAAAATTAAACTGAGTATCAGATATCAATTAGAAGTATTATTAATAATTATTTATATTTCATTATATTTTAAATACCAAAAGTTATTAAACCGCTTGAGCACGCTTCCGCACTTTGACCTCACTTGCAATGCAACACGATCGGACACATCTACTTGACTCTATCCATAACTTAGCGGCTTAGCGCCATGGCAACTGGAAGATGACTCGTATGCCACCTCACTTCCTATTACAATGAATAATTACCCACCGCTCGGCTTACGAGACTTTTTACAAGAACTTCATAATCGTTTTCATCTCGTGAAATGTTTTTGGCCAAAATCTATTGAAAAATGATAGATTGAAGTTTATATATTTTTTTATTTAAAACATGTAATTATTTGTCCTAATTGATTGAATGATTCAACAACGCAGAGCATACGCAACACAAAGCTACAAACTTAAATTTTGGCTACTAAGAAAGAATTTTTGGATATTTTACCCCTAAGGGGGTAAAATAAGGAATGAACAGTTGTATGGAAGTCCGTAATTTTCAAAGTAAGACGCATGAAATTTGATATACTTCTGGTTAGAAATAAATGTACACGTATAGCGGCGTTTTTCAAAATTTTACCCCTTGGAGGGTGAATTAGGGATTGTAAATTTATATAGGAAGTTTTTCATTTTTAAGGGAAGAAGTAAGATATTTCATTACCTGGTTTTGGTTAGAAATAAACTAACACGTATATTGGCATTTTCAAAATCTTACCTCTAAGAGGGTTAATTAGCTTAGTAATTTTAGCCCCAAAAGTGAACACCGCAAACGTCGTTTACAAAGAAATAATTAAAACTAAATATTAAAAAACTAAACACGCGAGCGAAGCTGCGGGCAACAGCCAGTTTAATATAAAATCTTATTTCAACTTGTTTTTCTTGGTTAACCTTCCAAATTAATTAATTCCAAATTTAAAAGCTTTAAATATAATCACATAAATAAATAGTTTCGCGTTATTATTTGGCAACGCTTTCAAATTTTTTACAGTTCCATTTTCGAACTTAGAAAAAAATATTGGATATTTTTTTAAGTGAAGGTTCTGCATTATTTTTTTAAGGCCAGGCACGAAACTACCAAGGACTATATAAGATAATAAATTGTGTAGGTAATTTAAAAAAAATATCACCACAAACTTACATGCGATCCACGAGAAGAGGGAACGGTCACACGCTATACGACACCCGCGATCAAAAAAAAACAGGCGACTAAAGTTTCCTTAGCAGCAAATAAAATTGCAAGCTCTGTTTAACGGCAAAGATGGTACAGAAATAAGAGGAACGCCTAATCGCAGCGAGTTATTCTGGTAGCACTCAGTGAATTTATGTTACTTTATTGTAAATATTAGAACCGAGTTTGCAAAAGTACATTCGACCAATGCGTAAACACACCAAAAGTAAATACGGTCTGGTTGAGCAGTACATACGTTCGATTTAACGATTTTTATGATGATGTTCCATTGGGATATATTTATGCTCACACGTTCCAGCGCGCAGAAGGCATGTGTCATGATCCTCGCTAACCGCTAAAGCTCATGCTATGATTATGTAGAGACCATGAAATGCTTTGTATTTACTAATGGTATCATAGACAATACTTTTTTTTTATTGAATATACTGGGTGGTAAAGGTTAAGTCTAGACACAGTATTCTAAATTTTAATCTACCATCAAAAGACAAAGCACCAAGGACTGATTTACTCTGGTTAGAATATAAAGTGCGCCTCCTACAAATGCTAATACCAAACGTATCTTTCCTCTATTGATTATATTAAAATGTATTATTATTAACATTATTAACTTGTGGAACGCAATGAGGAACTTTAACGATTTTGAATCTTAAAAAATGGCGGCGTCGTGGTTCGCCATCAGACACGTCTCGTTTCCCGCGAGGGTGAAAAGAGAGCTACGGATAGACACTTCGCTCGTAGCAAGTGTAAAGAAGTGATCTCTGCCTACCCCAATTCTTCGGTAGTATAATGGTCTGTATCCCCACCTGTCACGCGGAAGACCGGGGTTAGATTCGGGGTATGCAGTAATTTGTCTATTGATTATTATGAATTATTGTACGTTGGCAACACTCCTTCCACTCCGACCGTACGAGTGTCACACGGTTAAATTACATAAAAAGTGACAACTAAATAGATCGTTTCAAGTGAACGGTCAATTTAATTTAGCAGCGACCTAACAACAATAAAAACTGTTCACAGAAATCAATTAATTGGGAGAAGAACCAGTCATTTATCAGTAAAGACATTGATAATCGGAATAATGCATCAGTCTATTCCCATTGAAAAATCAAGCAGTAGGCAGGCAATATAGTACGCAAAACTGATAACTCGATAAGGAAGAAAGTCCTTAAGTGGCGGCCACGAACCGGAATGGATAGTGTGGGAAGGACTTCATTGGAAAAATTATCAAGATAGTCGAGGGTGATTCGATGCAACCACTTCGAGGTAAACACCAATTCGAGGTAAACCACTCTGGTGCTCTGTTGGGAAGCTTAAACCTAACTATGAATGTCTTTATTAGTCACTTATTTGATAATCATTGAGATCTACCTATCTATACTGTTATAAAATTGTTAAATGTCAAATTTTCAAAAATGAAAAATATTTAAAAATAATCGACTAAATCGACTAATTGAAGGCTGCTGAAACCAAATCCGTCGATGTTTGTTTGTTTGTTCGGGCTTCACGCAAAAACCAGCGGGTAGATTTTGGTTAATCTATTACAGTCTTAAAGGTACTATTCCAACTTAAATACTGCGGTATGTTTCATAAAAATCAGTCTAGTAGAATTGAAGATACATCTTGATCGCTGTTTTAGTAGCTGTCGTAGTATTGTACGAGAGATAAGTAAAATTGGTTAATGATTTTTCTTACAAATCTATGATAGTGTTGGGATTTCCCATGTTGTGGAAAATCGAGATTCACATGGGCGGAGCGGCGGGCAAAAGCTAGTATTATATAAATACATTAATGTTTCGGGATTCCTCATGTAGTGGAAAACCGACATTCACGCGGGCAGAGCCGCGGTCAAAAACTAGTATTAAATAATTTGATTTAATGAAAATTAGTGGACTGCAATACCATCAGTCAACAACGAAGTTACAAGTCAAATTAACGCTGTAATTAGTGATACCACCCGGGTCTTGGAACACGCGCTCTGTAACTGTAGAGAATCAAGAGTAAAAGAATCAGTTCAATATCATCCTAATGTAATAAAACAAATAATTGATAAAACGTATGTACGAAAAACAGCGTTTGTTTGTTTGCAATTTAACTACATATGAAAGATATAATAATATAGCAATCCACCATATTTCCAAATTATAAACCAAAGAACACACGATCATTTGTCAAATAAACAATTTCAATAGAAGGTAAATTATTATATAATGTACTGTTATCTATGTGTGTATTGAATAATTAAATTTAAGGCTTAAATACTACAATACTTTGCAAAGAATAAATTCAACAAGATAACTATTTTTTATGTAATTTAGATTAATTTTACTTGACGTAAGAGACTTGTAATGTTTAAAAAAGTAAATAGATTTTGTCTGTTACGGCGTCATAGAAACTGAGCGTTTAGTACACAATAAACTACAATATTTATTAGGTAATAAATTAATTACACTACAAAAAATACAATCGATTCCTTTGCTGACCATACATCCAATGTTGCAATGAACATTGAAATTATCATTTGCGTCATACAAAGTGCCTATTCAATATTGTAAAACGCGGTTCGATCATGAACGATGGCCTGGATCCATGGATTCATAAGTTTAAAATGTATCGAGAGAATCGTTTCGTAGTGTTGTACTGAATGCTAAGCTACTATACTATTTCTGGCGGCAAATATTATGACTGTATATATAAGTTTATTTGCCCAGGTTAATCAATCATGACAGATGACAAATACTACATATACGAACCATTATTTTGAGAAGTGCTATATCTAGGATTCTTTTAGAACCTTAGTGCCCAAAGTGGTCCACGGGAGACTCGACGGGGATCTTATTTTGGCGTTGACGTACGCAAATTTCCATAGTTAGATCTAATCTTCACATTTTTTTGTCGAGTTTTAGGAATTTGGTAAAAATGAAGCTGCAGGGGGTCCACCGGAACCAGCTAAAAGTGGTCTATGGGAAAAAAGTCTGGGAACCTTTTTTTTAGAATTACAGATGTGTTATCGACTTGGTTTTTAGATCTCTCATTCACCGTAAAACACAATCACATTCTAGCGTTGAGAAGAACAGGAGTTAGAAGTAAGTTTATAAGACTAGCCTATTTTTTGTACTGAGCTACATACGTCTGTACTCACTTCAAATGAGGCGAGAAATGACGTTAGTCCCCTGGAGGATGGGACGGCCTTTAGTGTGGGATGCACTCTCTCTCTGGCACGTTTCATGTTCCAGAAACGGTCCTTGAGGCTGGAGGTGCGGCTACCGGTGCTGAGTTCCTCAAGCGCCGCAAATACATTTCGAACAGCACAAATTACATTTTAGAGGCATTTGGAGTAGAAACTTTAGGGCTTTGGGAAGCAAGAGCTTAAAGTTTTCAAAGTGATCGCGGCCCGCCTGGTCAGCACAAAAAGCGCTTAGTTAGCTCCACGTTTCGCAACAGCTATACAACGAGGACATGCGGCGGGCGTTACGGGCACCCTACTGGCCGACAAGTGTGCACCTTTCTTAAAATATTAGCTTTAATTTAATTATTATTTTGTATCCATATTCTTGAACTAACTTTTGCCTGCGACTCTGTCCGCGTAAATAGGAAATCCCGGAACAATCATAGTTTTATATAAAAAAAAATCCTTGGAACTACTTTTACTTGAGCTCTCGTACCTTAACGGCGGTTACTAATACAGGCATCAAGCTGTACTTACAATACTACTAGACCGATTTTGATGAAATATGCACCAGTATTGAAGTCTAATTTGTACCTTTAAAATTGTAACAGTTTGACCAAAATCTGAAGCTCATGCGTGCATGATGCGTGAAGCTCAAACAAACAAACAAACTTTGACGGATTTGTTTTAGAAGCCCTTAACTAGTCGATAGGAGCAGTTTTTTTTTTAATTTAAGATTTACAAAATTTGATATTTAACAATTTTATAATAGCACAGATTAATGAGCCGAGGAGTACATGTAAAATAATGAGTGTGGCATTTAGTGTCGTAGTGTGTACTGCCCTACTTACCTTACAGTGCAATTGATGTAATACTCATCGCACCAAAATGTGAAGCGACTGACGATTTTATCGATATTTTTACTTATTAACTCCAATATAACACTTTTGTATTAATTTGTAAAAATATTATTTTAGAATAAAATAGTTTATTTGTAAAGAGTTTAGTAAATACAATATAAAAAATAATTTATAAATTATATTAATTATAAAGTACATACAAAAAAAATGACATTGATATAACCTATAACTTTTTGAATTAAAAAATGTAATAAATAAATAAATGAAGAATCTTATAATATTATTTCAAGATTATTTAAAATATTCGTGAATAAAGAAAACTTTAGCACTGTATTAAAAAAAATGTGGTCCAAACAGTCACGTCTCGTACCTATTCACCAACAGCCGCAGACTGAATGTAGGTGCTGATTGTGTTGTAACAGAACTTAACTAAATTTAATCCCTCCCTGTCTTTTTCTAATGACAAACGCCAAAACGAGATAGCTACAATTTTGGTAGTGACAGTTTCGTTTCGAAACGTCAAAATTAAAAGGTTTAGACGCGATCTCGGAACACACGGACTAAAGATACACAAAAGCAAACATTTTTGAACCGTTTGACAAAAACGTAGGTAGGTACGCGCTATAAATGTTTGCTATCTCGTTTTGGCGTTTGACATTAGAAAAAGATAGGGAGGGATTAAATTTAGTTAAGTTCTGTTACAAGAGAATGGGCACCAATGTGCATAGATAATACACTTATATAACCATTGTGTAGTTCGTGGTTTTGTCAAACTCGTTTTATGTAATTTAAATTATTGTTTTGTTAATATCGCTATCGTTATTTGTGTTTCTTGTTTTCAGTGTATAGTTTCTATTGTTATAAGTTGATCACTTGATTGTTTTGTAACGAATGGACTGTTCATCAAAGTAGTGTAATTTAAATTATAAAACTTTTATTCAATTTTTATTTAAATTTAGTTAAGTTCTGTCACAACAGAATCGGCGCCATAAATTGTCATGTTGTCTCTCTCGGTCAAATCCTGTCCATGGAATAAAAAGACGTACTACTACTGAATCGCATGTGTCGTTCTCTCACTCACCCTACAGAAATTCGAAGAGAAAGAAAGAAAATTGAAAGAAATGTCAAATTGTGGAGCCGTTCTTACATTATTTTGTTACTAGCTTTTGCCCGTGGCTCCGCCCGCGTGAATGTCGGTTTGCCGCTACATGAGAAATCCCGATACAATCATAGATTTATATAAAAAGCCTTTTTAACCACTTTTACTTGAGCTCTCGTACCTTAACGGCAGCTACTAAAAGAGGGATCGAGCTGGGTCTTTAATTCTACTGGACCGATTTTGATGAAACATGCCGCAGTATTTAAGTCGAAATAATACTTTTACGAGTGTAAAACTTTGACCAAAATCTACTCGCTGGTTTTTGCGTGAGGCTCAAACAAAAATCGATGGATTTGCTTTCACAAGCCCTTAATTAGTCGATTTGAATAGTATTTTTAAATATCTTTGATTTACAAATTTTGCCATTTAAAAAATTTTATAACACATAGATAAACATTGCCGCTGACACCCTAAACTAGGTAGATAATCCTGTGTTTCAGGGGCCAGGCTCCAACACTATTAATGAAATATAATAAATTATCACAGTTATTCTGGTTACCCTACAAAATTATGCATGAGTGTATGTGCGTGTGTCTATGTATCTATGTATGTGACTAAAAAAGTGTTTTTTTTAATAATTATTTAACTAGTTCTCAGTTATAGTAATAGTTTAGTTAAACTAGTCAATTTAGATGATTTTATTAGTCTAAAACATTGATACCCAAAGTGTTCAATATCGACCCCCAGGGGTCGACGGAGACTTGTAAGGGGTCTACGACAACTGTCAAAACAACATTTGATATGGATAAATTTGCAAAAATTTTATATTAACTACACTTAGGGGGTCTACCCAAAAGTGAAAAACAAAAAAGTTTGAGGACCTCTGGTCTAAAACCTCACGACGTATCACCGGGGGGAAGTTAAAAGTTGCTAAAAAATTATCACGTGATTAATGGACACCCTCTAAGAATAATAACCGAGTCTACTATTTTATTTATAGTTAAGTTCAAATATAGATGAATGAATGAATGGGACGTGGCTTAAGTGTCTTCAATTTAAAACTTTAAATTGAACACACTCATTGAAACTTCTACGAACACGGTTCGCCTACAATAGTTAAAGTAATTTACCACACTTCATTGGTAGTTAATGATAAAATAGATATTGAAACAACTGACGATAGAGCATTGTCTTGACTTTTTTTTTTTTCTTGTGGCAATCGGATTCGATTACTTTGTGCCATTTCAACAGACCGTTATGTGCGCCTTTAATGTTTATTAATTGTATATTAACATACCTGTGGAATGGTGGAAGGGACACATTACTACCATCACCGCCACCATCAGCCCGTGGGAAACCACTGCTGAACACGGGCCTCTTCCTTAAAAAGGGGGAATTTGCCATAATCTCTACGCTTGGCAAGCGACTTGGAGATCGCAATAGATTTTAATTGAACAACATGATAACGCTGCTGTCCATTATCATGGCACATCCCTTAGCTGGTACACAAAGCATCCGCAAAAAGAAATGGAAAGACGCTTTTATATGCCCGCGCGACAGTCAAAGGAACACATCGCTCATCCAATAGAACAACGACGAAATTACATTTTTGCAATTTATCAGAAGAAACGTTTCAGTTTAAAATTGGACTATGCCCATTTTGTAAATCATATCAATTATCATGATTTTTCATTATTTATTTATATATTATTATTAATAATTTGAGCATTCTCGAAAATATCCATATTAAATAACAAATCATCCAAATTAAACACAAAATAAAATTTTAACTTTTTTGCAATTACGTCATTATTCTATTGGATGAGCGACATATTGTAATACATATAAAATTTATAATATTCTGGACAATTTACACACATTGATCTAGTCCCAAACTAGGATTCTCTGTATCTTGGATAGTAAATAATATATATACTGATATAGATAAATACATCATCACACAGAGTTTGCCCCTAACGGGTTTGAATCTGAGACTCGTGGTCACAGGAAGCGGGGTCTCAGCCACTGTGCCAATCATTGGTTATCGTTTAACCAATTTCTTTGCTTACTTTTGTACAATGATTAATATATATTATCAATATGTACTTCCACCATATTATATCTATATTAAGACAACGAATATCCTAACTAATATTATAAATGCGAATGTGAGTTTGTTTGTTACGCTTTCAGGAGTTCTCAAACCGATTATCATGACACACAAATATTTTACCGATTTTGTACACAGATTGTCAGAGGTATAGGGAATGACATAGAGCACCTTTTATCCCGAAAATAAAAACTATTCCTAAGGGACAGAAAAAAATAATTTATAAAGTTGTCAAATAACTGTACTTTCAACCGTCTCTGATATGTATTCAAACCAATACAAAAGTATAAGAAAATATATAAGAAAAAACATCACAATAACTATTGTAGTTTTGGAGAAATACGTTGACTGCTTTGAACAGAATTGTATTATTGATCGAAGGCTGACGAGAATAATAGCCATGATCGTTAGGTATAATTGGTAAATCTATTGGACAAATCGATATATGAGTATAAAAGGTTTTTAGAAAAGGTTTTTTACAAAAATGACATGACGTTTAGGATATTATGTTTAGCCAACCGTCCATATGTAGCCAACCACGTTATGCTAAAGTCACCAATAGTAAGATGGCCGATGAAGAGATTTGTAAGGAACCCCAAAGAGTGACTAAATATCATTACGTTTACGCACTCCGTGGACAGTGTCGCATTTGCTATCTACCAGTCATATGTCCCACTGGACATTCACATGGACATCACATCACATGGACCTTCTAAAACACTTTTTAGAACGAACTTGCCGCAGATGCCTTCGATGGATTGTACAAATCAATATAAAATATTTCAATTGCAATATTAGTTATGTGTATCAAATCCGCTATAACGCAGATAAGCGAACAGTCGCATTTTGTACTCATACTATGACTATATCATGACTGTATCATGCCTGCATTCTTTACTAACTTACTGGCTTTCATTCATATTTATTACTAGTTTTTGCCCGCGGCTCCGAGTGTGTGAATGTCGGATTTCAGACATACATACACATACATGGGAAATCCCGTAACAATCAGATATATATGAAAAAGTCTAAAAACCACTTTTACTTGAGCTCTCGTACCTTAACGGTGGCTACTAAAACAGAGACCAAGCTGTATCTTCAATTCTACTGGGACAATTTCAATGAAATCAAATGAATGGTGAATCTGAATTTATTGTAAGAACTTATGTATAACCTATATATTAACACATAAACATTCATTCATGCCGCAGTATTTAAGTCGGAAATTTTTTACTGTAAACCTATATAGTAACTTTAAACTGTAACATTTTGACTAAAATCTAATCGTTGGTTTTTGCATGAAGCTCGAACAAACAAACCAACATATCGGATGTTCTGAATAGCTTTTTCTTTAAATATCTTTGATTTTCAAAATTTGACATTTAACAATTTTATAATAAATATATTTATTAAATATATATTATTTATAGTAGTATATTTATAATATTATATTTATAACAGTACATATAAATTATAATAGACTACTTCATTTTACCACTAATTCCGGTAATGTTTTCACAGAAAGGTTTCTTTTTAATTATATTTGCTGTCGCTTAGAACATAATGTAAGAAATCGAACATAGAAAACAGCCCTATTACGCAGTTCTGTTTCATTGGTATAGGTAAGTTCAATTTTTATTTAACAACAATCTAATGAATGGAAAAAACATTTCAATAAAAAATAAGCTAGGTTTTTTCGCTGCTTGCGGCCCGGTGAATGCACTCTTCTTGCAGATGCCGATTGAATGCACGCACAGCTTTGGATGCACTACAAGGGGGCAACGACCTCGACTGCATTGGCTGCGTGAGACCCTACACATTACTTTTTAAAGATCTTTATAGCATCGAGTAACGATGTATCGATTTATATTGCGCCCGCCATAAAATAGCAATATATCAATCAGTGTAATTCTAGTAATAAATAAGCGTATTGTAACTTAGTGGATAAGTAATATAATATACATACGTACTATCATGATACGCGATTTTATTGTAAAATTTTAACTTACTGCAATTAAATCCTAGTAGCATCATTCGAGATGTATGCATTTTGTTGTTTGTGAATAATCAAAGTTTTTAAATTTATAATTTGGAACATTGTATAAATTTTAAATTTAGAATTAATTAGTAAGCGTAAAATTGTAATTTATGCGGAGTTTTGATGGATTCATAAAATACCTATATTTTACTAAAATTTTTATCTGTGGTAGCTATTGTCGTATGTGTGATGTATTAACCGTTGAATATTAATGTTCAATGATGTTGAATAGTGCTGACGGTGTAGTTTTTTGATGATTTCAGGGGTATAGTTGAGTATATGAGGTATCGATAGATAGCCCTTGATAATTACTACAACATAATATATAAAAATGATGCTTTAGAATATATACACAATGTTTGTTATACCCTAAAAACGAAAATCAAAATTTTAACTTGTGAGTTTGAAATTCTATATGAAACCGACATAGCTGCTGGGTAAAATTCGGCATGAATATATACTAGACCATAAGGTCTTAGTAGAAAAGAAAGAAAGAAATAAAGAATCATATTTATTCAGGACAGGCACAATAAATAAAGTTAACAATACAAGAGAGCAACCAAAATATACAAAACAAGAAAAGGAA
The DNA here is from genome assembly GCA_017165845.1 of Thaumetopoea pityocampa. Taxonomy (NCBI): domain Eukaryota; kingdom Metazoa; phylum Arthropoda; class Insecta; order Lepidoptera; family Notodontidae; genus Thaumetopoea; species Thaumetopoea pityocampa. The sequence continues at coordinate 48,107 of WUAW01010764.1, forward strand.
CGTATACAAAGTGGATAGGTTTACAATCACAATATACTAGTGAATGACTATTTATTAAGTGCCTGCCCGAACAGGGTCCATCTCATTGGCAGCTTGTTGCTGCAGCAACGGTGACTTGAAACCCCCCGGTGTCGCGGGCCCTGGTATTCTAAGGAAGCTCTTATTCAGTCCATTCAACTTATCACTAGTTACGGGTAGGTCCGTCTGACAGTTGTTTCAGAACAGTTATCTGTATCAGCCTACTGCGGTACTTGAGATTCAAATTAAGCGCCGTTCCATGTACTAATCGTCAACAAAGTTTCAACTTTTCACAACCAACGGAGATGGTAAACGGACCGTTGAACACCTCAGTTGTTATGATAAGTAAATGGTGTTCCAGAAAAGTCCATTTCTACGGCGAGCCAATAACTATCAATACGATACGTCACGTGATCGACGGTGAAAGTGTTGAAATGTGTAAGGGACCTCCTTCCATTTTAAGACCTAAGCTAACGTTACCTGCCTGCGGTCCACTTTGATTGTCGGACGAGGCTCAGGTGCCCGTGTATGGCTTAGAGTTTTAGAGATTAGACGTCAGTCGCCTCACCCGATAGCTACTTCATATAAAATGTAGTAGAATCATTGGAATAAAATGTCAGAACGTCGCCATTAAACGACAAATAGACACATCCTTCCAATCGTATAGGTGATGTGCCTTTGATTCATCTCCAGTCCTTATTCATCCCTACTACACGGGCACAGACTTCTTCAGTCAGGAGGGGGTTTAGGTCATAATCTACCACGCTGACGGTTCATGACGGTTCATGCGGGTATGTAGGTTTCCTCACAAAATATTCCCTGTCCATTGACTTTATTGTTGTCTACAATGTATACCGTATATGCGTTTGAAGTAACCCAGTGGTATGATATTGAAATCGAACCCGCGACCGATTTCTTTGCTAATAGCACCACTACACGACCAATGGACTTTGTTTACGTTTTGTTTAAAAATGGTATTCAAACTATTATTCTATTTAGAAACATAATAAATACCATTAATATTTCTTATCTGTAGTTATATTCAACTACGTCAGATAAGGCTGAATGGGCTTGGATCCCTTTGCCTTCCCTTTAAAAGGAAAATCTCAAAAAATGCTATAATGTCTTGTCTATCTACTTTTATCATTGTCGTTTATATAGCTTGCATTGTGCTATATTGCATTAATCGGTATGTGGATGAGACATAGTTCCCGTGACATTGTCACAGAGATTCAGAACATTCTGTACAGATTCGTCATGATATGGTACACGTCAAGTAAGGTGGGGGTCTACTGGTGCCAAACCGGACTTACTATCAAAAGATCGTGGATTCGATCCGGTCCCGTACCACTGAGTTATTTATAATTCATGTACGGTCTACATTGTAGACACCAATGTACTTATAGAAGAAGGAAAACTCCCTGAGGACATCTGCATGCCCGCATGGGCGTCAAGTCTACCAATCCGTTTTAGGCCAGCGTGGTAGAGTACAATTTAATGCCCCCCCCCCCCTGATGAGGGGAGGTCCGTGCTCCTGTACTGGGGACGAATATGGACTAGGAATAATAATGATAATGGTACATGTCACAAGAGATATTCCTCATGATTACGTAAACGCCTCCGCCATTTTGCTATACATACATATATCTACACTCACACACACACACATCTCACACACATTACTAATACATTTTAGGGGTAAATATCACAGTATACATTTAAATACGAGAACATGTAGTATGTTCGATGTCTGAGCACTACGACCAGCGTCCAGTATACTGCCTGGCATCATGCTGGGCTAGGTTCCCTTTTAGTACAGTTCTTTATATTCTGTCTATTTTCAGTATCTTTAGCTGTATCAAATATTCTTTCTTTCTTTAATACATATTAAGTCGAATAATAATTTTGATAAAATATTTTTTTATACATTCGGTATGGAAGTATGCAATAAAATATTTAACCGACGAAATCCTAAATAAAATGTCTGTGAATTTTGGTAAATAATTGTTAAAAGCAATGGATACTTACGGCGTGAGTGGTATGCCCACAGACACAAAACGTCGGCGTACTCAACCCATCGGGAAAGAACAGTTTTTAGGACTGCGGGGGACGGTCGACCTCTGATCTAGACCGCGACTGATCTGCAACAATATCATTTTTATCACAAAAATATAATACGTATTTTCCCACATCTTGGTCCAGTCCCATATTAGAATTGTTATGTCTTATGTACTAGACAACGATATACGTACATATATAGATATATACTAATACCCATACAGGTGCCCCGTAAACAATCAGTCAAGGAAACGATCTATTATCTTATCATGTAAAATTAATTTAATTATTTAAAATTGTTGGGTTGCCCATATAAATGTATTTTTTTTTATTTTTCTGGTTTTCAACCTAGTTTTAATATTTTTATTCTGTTACTATAAATATTTTTTAAATCTGATTTTTATAAAATATTACTAATCACTTTGCCCATGTAGTCAAGTAGTAACTTAAATAACTTTTCATTTCTTAAAGAATGAAGGTCATAAACAACGAAGTATTTTTTGTTTTGATTACTTAAATTTAATAAATTCTACTGATAATAAATTTATTATTTTAAAAATATGTGCATTTATTAATGATTCTAAAATGGTATAAAACTTATGACTAATTCTTCTCGTTACAAAATTATTGCTATGAATATGAGGAAGGTGCTAATTCAATAAAATTAAATTTAAACTAAAACTTCATTTGTTTTGTATTTTATTATTATTAAATAACTGCCTATTAACTACTCGCTTATTTTAAGAGGTATTTCTCATCTTTTCATTGTATCGGTCGCCGTATGGGCGCCTACCTTGGCTTGAGCGAGACTGTGATAACTAATCTTTTATGACTGCCATTATCGCCTTGTTGTGTGTAAAAAAGAGGTAGCACCGGCTTTTGTTTTATTCGAATATCGTCCGCCACTGAACCAATCAGTCAATCACGGTACATAGCAAACGATTAACAAGCGGTTGATCCCAACTAATATAATAAATGCGAATGTGAATTGGTTTGTTACGCTTACACGACTTAACTGCTCCACTGATCATCGTGAAATTTTGTACGCACGTTATCAGGGGTACAGAGAAGTACATAGGATACCTTTTACCCCGAAAAAAAAGTTGTTCCAGAGGGATAGAAAAAAAATATTTTTCAAAGTTATCAATTAATTGTATTTTCTATGGTCTCTGACATATAGGTATTTAAAGACATCGGCGCGGGCGGAGCCGCGGGTAAAAACCTCTTGCTACTATATCAATGAAACCTGTTCGGTGTTATTGTCTTGAAGATCGCATTATAAACAAGTGACGGGTGTCGGCGACAGTCAAATGACACTGTGCTCATTACTGAAGGTGATCACATAAACAAATGTGAGACGCGAAACGAGATTAACGATTACCGGTGTGCCAGAACTTCGAGGTGGCCCCCACCCGGTATAAACAAGATTCTGATACATAGAGGAATCTATACTGTTATGTAACTGTTAACACGTTGAACGCCATGGGGGTCACCATATGGGCCTCACTAATGTCATAAATGGAGTCAGGTTAAAAGCGCTTGTTTACAAAGATTTAATGATAAGCTTTTATTACTTTAGGGGCTAGAAAATGTAGACTAAC
>WUAW01010765.1:16505-34170 GCA_017165845.1 Thaumetopoea pityocampa
CCTTACTTTGTACTACGTATATACAGTACTTACTCGTAATTATTGTTAATTAAGATTATTAAAAAATAAATGAAAAAAAAAACAATTGTTGTTTAATATCAAAAAAGCATTAAAAAATAATATAAATAAGAAAATATTAAGGATTTAATGCGAAAACACATTGTCAAATTGAAATTTGTATGTGTTGCTTAGACTTTTTTGATGTGTATACTTCCTTATCAACATAGAGACCGAAAGCTTTTTTGTCTGTTTGATTGTTTCTGGAATGTTTAATTAATTGTTACTTAATTTTAAAAATTGCAGCGTCGAAGTCGCTCATTTTCGGTCGGATCTCAGCTTACACCGCTTCAATTTAAATCTACTTATTTGTGTTATCGTTATATGGCTCTTCATTTGGGTTTTAATGATTGCAGAGCGTATGAAATATGGACGCGTAAGTAAATACTTGTAATGATTTTTATTAACACTGAGACTGAGCAATGAAACAAATATCTGATATTCTATTGGCACTAAGATTTCTTTCTTGTAGATATCGCACCGACGGCACGCAACACAGTGCAGTAATACCATAAAAATAAGTTATAACGTTGTATCTGCTCAGTAAGCATCTTTTTGAAAATCGCGATATTATAATCACCAATTATAATAACGGAGTGCGCATTTACGCGGGTAAAATCCTTGTTGGTTGAACGTGAGCGGGTCACTGCGGCGTCCGCATGTTACGAGTAAGATATCATAAGTTCACCTACATTCATTTTCAGTGCCTTACGCGTAGTGCAATAAAATCTTTCTTGAATTACACCCGTCTGCGCCGATGAAGAATGTCGATGTAACTTATTTTTGTGGTACTAATGAAACGGTTTGGCTATAGTAAATACGCGCAATATTACAGCGCGCGGAATAAATTAAAAGTAGGAAAAATGATAATCTCTTAATTTTCATTTAATTAGATCCAAATTCACCAATACGAAGATAATGTTTGCGTAACCGAACGTTTAAACGTTTATCATTTTTAAACATTAAGTATTTTTTACCAGATAAAAATTAAAATGCAGTAAAATGAGTAAGTATGGAAATAAAAATGTAAGCTCGCGAGAGGATTTAAATAAATCAACTGTTTAGATATGAAAGATCTGTCTAAATATCTAAATATGTATTACGTGTTAAAACTATAGCTCCTCGTTAATGAGTGCATGTAATTTATTAAATATTATTTTTGTAACGATAACTGTCCGTACATACACACTCATGCGCATAGCTGTTCTGCGCGAACTCTCATATTATTAGTAAAAGAAATTGTAGTGTATTTAAATCGTTTATTTTTTTCGCCAGTAAAGAAACAAAACAAAAACCAGTTCATTAACAACTAGCTGACAGTTGATACATGCAATTTTATTATGGAATCTGACAGAGAACCGGTCGTGTATAACAATCATTGGTTTGTTTTAGTTGATTTGGAACAACGTACAGACGTGGATTGTGGTGATACCCTGGATATGGATGTCGGTACTCACGATAACCGCAGCCTCGAACCTCACGTCGCTCTTTAAAACTGTTCGAAAAATATTTCAAGTCCGTCCGATGGATATTGTGGCTGTACGTGGATCTATTCAATATTTATCATCGCCGCAATATGTGCCTTTTATAAAGTGAAATTCATCCAACGTTCTAATACAATTTCAGTTTAATAATTATGTGAAGCAATTGATTTCACCCCTTTTACATGTACACGGTGTCATGTAGGTACATGGTTAGTTATGAAAGATTATCACTAATTGACACGGCACCGAAGTGCGTGTGAACAGGTATTCACACATATGTTCATTATAATATCTCATAATTATTAAAACACTAATTAAATAATTTTTGAAACACTACTATTAGTGTTCAAAAATTATTCAATTGTTATATGTCTTAGTCCAACGTAAATTTAAAAACTTGTGATATTCTGTAAGCTTCAGCGTTTGAGGAGATCGTAGCGTACTCAGCGGTAGGCGTTCGCTTACCGCGGCCAGTTAAGCAACGGCTACTCACTAATCTAACTTTTCATTTAAAACTGACCTCCCCATTCTTCGGAAGGTGCATAAAATCTGAAGGATTACACCTGTACTGGTAAATCAACGGGTCCCTGTTGGTGTCTAAATGACACTAGTCGTCGCAGGGATTTTGGGGGCTATAGGAGTCTACGCTCCTCTAATACTCTACTTCGGTGTCCTCCTCATAGTTCTAGTTTTATTAACTCCCTTTTTTTGTTGTATAATCTGTCGTCCTTTGGAATGCTCTCTCTATCAAAGTGAGATTGTCAGCTACCGCGACTTGTTCAAAGTTTTGTAAATTGCTTTTAAGTACGTGAATTATCGAAATCATCACTATAATCTATACTGCTGTTTGTATTTATTAATACATATTAGTAGTATATTTTTATATACATAAAAATATACTACTAATTCATTACACACAACAAAAACACAGAACAAAAACATTCATTCAAAGTATTGTCCGTCACTAGAGACCATCTTCTCCCATCTTCCTGGCAATAATTGTATTCCTCGTCGGAAAATCGATCTGTCATTTGTGGCTATCCATGAATCAAGCCATTTTTTAGTATCTTCGTAAGAATGAAAGCGCTGCTCAGCCCAGCCATGTTCCACCGAACGGAATAGGTGAAAATCAGAAGGGGCTATGTCAGGTGATACGGCGGGTGGGGTAAAACTTCCCATTTAAGTGTTTCTAGGTAGGTTTTTACTGGTTTTGCTACATGGGGCCGAGCGTTGTCATGTAACAAAATCACTTTGCCGTATCTCTCCTCGTGTAGCGGCAGTTTTTCTTTTAGGGCTGGACTCAAATGTTTCAGTTGAAGTCGATAGCGATCCCCTGTGATAGTCTCATTTAGTTTGAGCAGCTCGTAATAAATTACACCCTACTGATCCCACCAAATGCAGAGAGAAGAACCTTCGAACCATGGATATTTGGTTTTGCGGACGATGTTGATGCATGGCCGGGTTTACTCTACGGTTTTCTACGCTTTGGATTATTGCAATATATCCACTTTTCATCTTCAGTCACGATACGATGCAAAAAACCTTTTCTCTTCGGTCGTTGAAGCAGTAGTTCACACGTGAGAAAACGCCATTCGACGTCTCTCGGTTTCAATTCATACGGTACCCAATGTCCTTGCTTTTGAATCATTCCTAACACCTTTAAACGTTTCGAAACTGTTGACTCATCTCTTGTAATGTTTTTCCAAGTTCTGCAAGCGTCTGACATCGGTCTTGATCAAGCAATTAATTCCTCCAATTCCTTGTCTTCTAATTTTTTCGGAGCGCCAGAACGTTCTTTATCCTAAAGTTCAAATTCATTATTTTTGAAGCATCGAAACCAGTCTCTGTATGTCGTATCCGACAGAGCCTTGTCGCCGTAAGTCTCAACAAGAATTCTGTGTGCATCAGCTGCAGATTTCTTTTGAAAAAAAAAACATAGTGTAATAGAATTCCCCGTAAAGGCACTTTATTTGGCTCAAATGTAGACATTTTCAAAACTAATAAAAAATTACTTTGTTTATACTACAGTCTACTATCATACACTGAAATTTAAGGTTGGATACAGTACTTCCTTATAAGTGCGTTATCAATCGAAATTTCATGCATGAAGTATCACTACTGCCATCTATGTAGAAACAGTGAGAACTTATTCAAGGTCTTTTCTGCTGAATTTACTTCATTGTATTTGCAGTGCCCAAAGGTTGATTAATAGAGAATGCCCTTAGCATTAAGTCCGCCTTTCCATATGTAATGTATATATAAATTATGTACTTTACTTTTAGAGCATTGCTGACGCTTTAGAAGTCGCGCTCTACATACATTCACTGAGCGTGGGAACAGAACTTATACATGGAAAAGGATTGAATCATTATGGTACATATTACAATTTTTAAACACAGTAGATATTTAAGTAACTACGAGATGCACATTAAGATAGGTAACTATGCAGTTGTTCTTCTATATAGTCAAATTAAGCAATTGCGATACATTTGCTTTTGTAAAAATTACTTTAAGAAAGTATATTGTAATTGCTCAAATTAATAAATAAATCCTTGTGAATGCTTAATTATCTCCCAGTACATCAAGTAAGTTGGACAGACGCATTTACTCAAAGACATTCAGCTTTTTAAGGCGTTGTAATTACAATAAAATTCATAGTTGATTTTATTATTTTGCTTGGTCTGTCAGCGTCTGGACACATAGACCCGCATTTGAACAACGAGAACGTGTGGCACTCGAGCAACATGCTGCTGCTCGCGGGGCTTCACTCCGGAGGTGCTGCGCTGTGCGCACTCGTGGACTACGTGCAGCCCAACACAACTGGAATTTACAGCTTGCATGAAAGTAAGTGTGCGCAATGGTTTGCCCTCGAAGCAAACCATTGCTTCGAGGGCATAGTCACTGTACATAGTATGTTTTAATTCATAAATAAAAATTATAATTAATTGCTATGTAAAGTTTACCGCTATTAAAACAGGTACGCGCGATGCGCAATCCTAAAACTATGGACATTCGTTTACTGTTGGCTTATTAGTCTTATTACAGAAGAATTAGTATTTAGGAAATCTACCTAATCGGCTTTTTCTTTTACTCAATCGCAAACTGTTAAACCGATTCTCCGCCGCGTTGCGACTGGCTTAACACCGATAAAAATAACGGTTTATTCCCTACCATATCTATGATTCACTGAAGTTGATCGAGTCTCGAGGTGTTTAAATTTCAACTGAGATTGATAAATTCTCTCGTTTGGATTAATTTAATGTGATTTCATCTAGGTACTTTGTGGGTAATACCCATGTACTCCAAATGCACGTCGATGGGTGATTATTCTCATTTTGTGTAAGTTCGACTTTCGACTATTTATAATTATTACATGGGGACTGGTAAACAGTTTTAATAATAATTACAGGTCCACTCTTATATTTGGCGGGTTGACTTTTTCTTACATAGCTACGGCATTTGTACTGCTCAAAACTGCATTGCACACAATATTCGAGTATAGAGTGAAACTGGTGTAAGTATTAAAATTTTAAGTCATTATATTTATGCTACCTTTTTATTTCTTAACCCTTTCGTTACGTCGGTCTGCTCCGCTGAAGTGACGCCCCAGACCGAAACACCGCGCCGCGGAGTGTACACATGCCACCTCGGTGTACTGGTGCTCGTATTCTCTTAAGTGGAGATTTTGCAAGTATTGATCTATATTGGGTTAATATGCAATTAACCCAATATAGATGAATATAGTATTAGCCGGTGGCAGTTTGAAGCACATTGGGCCGGTTATCAAACCGTATCACGCCGCCGCACCGGCTAAAGGCAGCGCTCATAACGAAAGGGTTATCATTATCAATTCGTGGTTCAGTAAAGGCTGAGCTAGACGTTACGTACGAAATTACGCTTGGAGTTCTTACTCCTCAGATGATTTTCGTTTAATTTATTCTATAGGTTGGTAGCACTGTATTGAGTTATATAGCGCGGTATTTGAGTATTCCGGAAATTCGCTACGATTTTTACAATAAAAAATAGTTGAACAAAAAGTTTGCTTTTTGCGTTTCAAACGAATTTTTGTGTGCTTCAAAACATCAAATAAAATACGATATTACAATTTAAAGAAGTTCCACGTGTTACGCGTGTACGCTACAATACACACTACCCTTTGTATTTCAGATTTGTGGAACAAGCTGTGGTCGGCGGTCTGATCCTAACTTGTATGGGATTGAGTTTGTTCATTGCAACGAATGTATGTCTATTTAATATTCGTTCATCCTAGCACTGTCCTGACCTAATTCACGGTCTGCTGTTATTGCAGGGGTTTCATCTGACGCGGGTTCAGATTGCAAGTGTCTTTATTTCTGTAAAACCCACAGTCTGCTATAGATTAATAACATTGAGACACTAGCCGGGCCTGGGTCTAAACGTTGGGTCTGTTTTACGTGCCTTTCGAACCGTTGAAAAATAATTAAAAACTTGAAAATGTTCGACTGAGCTTTGCTTTTCAAGGCGAGGCGATATCCATTACACCAAAATGATTCTCCTATGTTTTTTTTAATTTATATATATATATATAAATTTGGTATCGTTTTAAAGCGTTGACATAACAAAAGTGATTGCAACGAGAGCAGCCTAATGGTAGACCAGAGTAATGGCTATTATCTTGCAGCGGAACAAACATTCAATGTGGCCTCTAAGACACTTGTGGCAATTGTAGCAAAATTCTACGGAAGACACCTATGTCAGATTGTTTCTAAGGTTGCGGATGCACTACGCAAACAATTCAAGACTAATACTTTCTTTTTACCCAATGCCATTTTGAAATGAGCTGTCATACACCGCAAGCACACAGAACGCATTTTGTAGCGGTTAGCGCAAACTCCGCTGTCTGAAATTTGTGGGAAGATTGCGCGCACATTTTATTCCAGCGGGTAATTTGCTACAGAATTCAGTCGTTAATAGCTTTGTGCATACGAGACTTAATATTTAAAAGTGACGAAACGGACCCCCTGTGTGAACTGTCCAGGGTGGGCTGGCGCTGCTCGAGAGCGTGGACGCATTGATGTCGGGTGTTGCGATGCCGTTCGTGTGCGCCATGGAGCTGACGGGGCTCGTGTACATGTACGGCAGCCACGACTTCATGTCCGACATCAACGTCGCCACCGAGGATAATATGTGCTCCACGCGTATAAGCGCGCAGTGGCAAATCATACCGGCCATCACTGTGGTAACACTTTTGAATCAATGTTAGATATTATTTACTGTTTGACTCTGACACAATGGGTTAAATTCCGTTCAGATATTTGCGCCATCTTGGCTAAGATTGTGACAAAAATATTGATATGTTATTGCTGTGATGTGGGTGCGTAGGTCATATTTAAAATACATAAGAAAATACGGGCGAGTAAGTACATAAATTTGCTCCCATGTTATGGCCTCTCATAAAAGAAACTGCATGCTTCTACCGCCTGTATTCTAGCTTCGGGAGTCCCTCCGTTCCGCACGCAGGCCGATCAATTTTTCTTAAGTCAGGTTAGCTACGTAGTCGGTCCCATAATTAACTGGCCTGATATATTTCTACGCGACTTGTCGATACATGTTATGTTGCAATGAATAGTACATTTATCGTGTAATTTATATACGAACACGCATCAACATGAAAAGCGTAGTCTCAGTTTAGCAGTGGTTTGGACAATAAGAGTCGCGTATTTCTTCAAAATGTCGAAAATCGAGTACCGAAGCGTCATAAAGTTTCTGTTTAAAGAAGGCATATCCCCCGCCCAAATAAAAGAACGATTAGATGGTGTGCTCTTATAGCACAATGAAAAATTTGGTGAGTTTCGCCTCGAGAGAGAAACCGTCGAAGACATCGGCCATGACGGTCGACCCGTGGAAGTGCTCACTCCCGAATCAATTGCTCTAATCGAAGAGGAGGTTTTAAGTGACCGCCTTTTGAAAATATCTCTAAAAATACCATCCATCGTGCAATCTGTGAACATCTTCATATGAAAAAAGTCAATGCAAGATGGGTTCCGAAACTTCTTTCAGCTGTTCAGAGACGGGAGAGAGTGCGCTGTGCTTCCGAATTTTTGGATCTTTGTGGAGAAACCCCAAAGAATGTGATCGAGCGACTAGTGACTGGTGATGAAACTATGGTCGTGTATTATGATCCAGAAAGCAAGCTCAAGTCAATGGAATGGCGTTATAAGGGTGAAAAGCCACCCAGAAAGACAAAGCTGCAATAATCCACCAAAAAACTCATGTGCACAATGTTTTGGGATCTCCAAGGTGTTTTGATGGTGGATTTTAAAGAACTCAATACAGTCGTGACGTGAAATGACGGATATTATGCTTCATTAATATATAAATTGCGAGACATAATAAAGGAGTTCACACTGCCGGTGTTTCGAAGGATGCAGTTCGTCAATGCGGGTTCACGCAACTGGAACATCTGCCTTATAGTCCTGACATGGCCCCGTCCGATTATTATTTCCAAATTTAAAGCAGGGCTTAAGGGGAAGAAAATTTTCAAGCGATGAAGAGTTGCAGGCGATTGTCTTCAGTCATTTCGAAGACAAGGATTATGCTTACTTTTATAAAGGCCTAGAGATGTTGGTTCACAGATGTGAGGAGTGTATCAGTATTAGTGGAGATTATATTGAAAATAAAATTGGTATCGTTTCATTTTCTTCGTTTCTTAATGTTAGGCCAATTCATTATGGGACCAACTACGTATGCACATGTTTAAGTCAGCGTACGTAGGACGCTGGCATCCAGCACGCCTTGTGAAGAGATTTATGCCTAAAATAATAGCTTAATATCTTGTTAGAACTAAGAAATATCAAAAAAATTTAAACTACTTACGGGTACATGAAGAAAACAGTGCAAATTTGATTTCAACAAATAACCGTAATTGATTACAGGTGACGTTAATAATGAAGGTGACAGTGCTCGTGCGCGCCGCGCTGCCCGCTCGCCTCGTATACGTGGCGCTGGCGCCGCTGACGGCCGCGCTGGTGGCGGTGCCGCTGCGGGCGTGCCACAACGCCTACACGTTCCTGCGACCCGCGCCGCGGCACGGCACCTGACCACGGTCCCAGCTGCCTGCACGCACCGACAGCACTGCGGGATGGGCTCTGTGACAGCACACGATAACATTGTGCACTTTAATATACTAAGCTATCACGTCACTGCCATCATGCAACGCCTTCGTGTTAGTGATATGATCACACGGATATAACATTCTATATTTTATAGTTTTTGACTATAAACTGCTTATTCAAGCGATATTAAAATAGTCACAAAATTAGTATTATCAAAGATCAGTTTATATTAATATAATAATTTATATCATAAAATATATGAAATATTTTTTTAAATAACATAATTGATCACTCTGTATGTACTGATTACTTATTACTTTAAGTAATAAATTAATTGTATGATGATTACGTTAGTACTCTGAAAATAAAAATTGTAATAAAAATACAAGTGATTAAAAATAATGTTTATTTTTATCAATCATTTAAAATATTTATAAATATTGATCTTTGTACAATGTAGCGACGCGTGTACACATGATTGGTGACCATAATATATGCTAAGTGAGACTCTATAAACGTACAGACGAATTATCCAACAGGAGTGATACATTCGAGGGCGCGTCCAGTCGCGGCCGCTGCGGTGGTTCGGTACCCTATTTACACAACACTAACTAACTACCCACCGCTTCAGACTCAAAGTGTCGAGTGACGCGTCCACAATACTAACAAAGCGGGGGACACTTTGAATCGGCGACGAGGGAAACTTGGGTTTGCTACGATCTATTTTCACAATATATTTAAAATATCACATATGTACAAATTATTTTCAAACTAAATCTCATAATATCAGTAATGTTTCTGTGACGTATTGACAGATAACCATAATATACAAGTCGGGTTAATTCAAACGTGACCAGTGAGCGCTCCGCGCGCGGGCTCTGGGTGGCTCGAACGTATATATTTTATCTACTTATAACTACACATTTGAACCGAGATTTACAATTCTATAGAGGCAATATATGTGCTTATTATTACATTTACGTAATGGCGTCTAAGTTAGCGCAGCGGTAGAGCCGCGTCTGTTACTGCAGCTCTATGTAGCGCAATGAAGCGTAGTAAATATATTTACGTTTACTACACTCACTCACTCACTGGCCAAGTTTAAATTCAAATTAAAACATAGTTTCAGTAAATCCATACAAGTACATGATTCATACAACGAACCGGTGTTCGGCAGTGGACTAGTAACCGATGTCACATATTATTTATAATAACAAACAACGACCATGAACCTTTATGAATTTAAAAACACTTTAAATGACAACATCTAAACACACTGCACTGACGAATGACACGTACTCTAGACAGGCCGTCGTGGCCACTTAATACTTGACAATGAATTACTTACTACACCTGTACAATGATTCTTATTTAAATCCGTTTACGGTTATCTTATGAAGGCACTCCGAGCACTGGAGCCCCTCGGCCGGGCCTCGCCCGAGCGCGCGGCTCCAAACTACATTAATTACAAACGATTGCCACATCCCTATTCTCTACATGTACACGCGCGGCCGGGCTGCGCGCGACGAGAACCTGTTGTCTCCTTCGCCCGACCACTATCCCGAATCAGTCGGGGTCAGATAACTTTGTGCGAGATTTAACTGTTCCGTCAACTAAGGAGTATACGCAACAGGGTTCAGTGTAAAATACTGAATTAAAAAATTCATACTATAAACAAAGTCTTTTACAGGGTAGCCAAAGCTTTTTTCCGGTTCTCCTCTAAGGAACTCTCCTTGCCGAACTATAGCGTTTTGACTGTTGTGAATATACACAGAAATACGGGACCTACATTTCATTTATAATTGTTACCGTGTTTACAATATCAAATTCTGTTGAGTGACTACCGCGTGACGTGATCCCGCCACGGTCCTAAAGTCCCCGTGTCCGATCGGACTAGGTCGCGTGGTCACGCGCGTGCGCCGGCGCGGTGCGTCGTCAGAAGCGGCGCAGCGCGGCCGCGGCCTTGCGCGTGGGCTGCACCGACAGCGGCGCCACCAGCACCTCGCCGCCCTCTGCGCCGCTACCCACGCTGCCCATCTCCTGCACACACAATGCGATATAATAATAATATTCTGGACACTTTTTTACACACACTGATCTGGTCCCAAACTAAGATTTCCTGTATCTTGGGTACTATACAAAGATATACATACTTATGTAGATAAATACAATACATAAATACGTCCATAACACTGATGCAAACATTTATGCTCATCACACAAAGTTTGTCCCTATCAGGATTCGAACCCGGGACACATTGGCACAGAAAGCGGGGTCACTGCCACCGCGTCAATCAGTCGTCACTTTATACTATCGATACGAAAGTTGAGACACGACTGGATCTCACTTGTCCAAGAGTCGCGCAGTGGAAGATTTTACGATAAAGTGTACGATGAAGTGAGGCGAGAGACACAAGTGGCACGGCACAAGGTGACACAACTAAGTCGTCGCGTTTAAAGTATAACAGAGGGAGTAGAACATAGCCGTAGAATTTTTACATTTTAATATTTTTACACTACGCCAACTAGTTGTCGGGTATCAAATTTCATGCTGGTTACTATACTAAACAGACATAATACATCAAACGTGTACTGTATGATTATTAATTAAAATTATATTATCTAGTTATATTTCGGGTGATCCTTTTAGTTTCAGTTATCGCTATCGATTGATTAGTGATGTCCAAAAACAGTCTTGGCCGTGCACGCCAGACCGGGTCAAAGATACGAGGCCGAGAATGGAGATGAGCTATGGACCATTATCATCACCGTCACACGGCGGACCCGCACGTCGCAGATAGTTGTATATAAACACTGAACAACCCAACTTTGTTGCTCGGCAGAATAAAATCTAGTTCGATAAGTAGTGATTAGATTCCCTAAGGCTTCCGAGACTTGCAGTAAATGCAATATTGAGTATGCAAGAATAATACGAAACGAACTAATTTGCAAATCATAATTTATGTATCGCTCAAAATTTTTAATGGAAATTATATTTTGTAAAATGGTTGACAAACTATGTAACGTATGCAGACACTATAATATTACAACTTACATTGTGATGATAAAATAAATAAACTTATTACAAGTACATTTTTATCTCGGCACTGTCCAAAGGTAGACTAGCAAGGAATGCCTTATGCACCCAATAATATTTTAATTACTAGGTTGATTAACGTATTTTTGGAAATGTCGAAATTTTAGGAAATGTTTTGAATATATTGTCCAACATGTCTTTCGAATCTAATACCTTGAATAACGTTCTAATACACCTCGAAGGAAAAGACTACAGCGCACGTCATCTCTGTCGAATTTTATACCAATAACTTTTTTTAAACTTTGTTACAAAATGGAAATCTAGGAACTAGCTTCGGAGAATATGGCGGATGCTGCCGTCAACTCGCACGCAGCTGTTCGGACAGCAGCGCATAATTTTTTGATTAGTGTTGCGTAATCCTCAATAGTTAGTCTGTCCTTTAGTTAAATAATCGATCACAATGACATCTTCCGCATATCAGAAGACAGTGGGGAATTTTTTCCACACCTTATTTCGTCTTCGGGTCAAAAAGAATTCGAAGATTCTGGATTTTCATCAATAATTGCTAAAGCTTGCTAAATGTCTTTGCTTATTTTCCTTTGTGTCTATTGACATTCGATGAGGATTCGAATAAAATAGAATGCATCCTATAAATATAGAGTATTCGACGCCAGAAACTTATTGATCAAACTAATAGAACTCGTCTTCGTCGTACTGTCAATCGGACTATTTACCGAGTGCCTCCATGGTCAATAATACACGGTATCATAACTAATATTATAAATGCGAATGTGAGTTTGTTTGTTTGTTACGCTTTCACGCCTTGACTACTCAACCGATCATCATAAAATTTTATACACAAATTGTCAGGGGTAGAGAGAAGGACATAGAGTACCTTTTATCCTGAAAAAAAAATTGTTCTGAAAGGATAGAAAAAATAGTTTTATATGGTCAACCGACATCAACGCAAGCGATCAGTTCATGTTTGTGCATCGTGCAAATCCAAATAAATATTAATTTAAGTATCAGAGAAAACTGGTTTGAGTTTTGAGCAATTTAATTATGTATGTTTAACTTTTTTGGTCGAACGTCTCTTAATTAAATCTAATCGAATCTGATCACAGTGTTCATGATGGATGAGTTAGTTACTCTCGGCGGTCGCAGACACTCACGTTGATATTATTGCAGCTGGCGAGTCTCATTTGCGCCAGCTGGGAGGCGGGCAGGTTAGACGTGGAGCCGAACGGCGATATCATCGACGACATCGCTCGTTTTAGCTTTGAGGGTGTTTTGTTGAAAGAAAACGCACGTCCCACCTGTGATGAACGACAAATATATTATTATTATATAACATCACTATAAAATAATACCAGAGATGACCTAACATTATACAAATAAATTACGACTTGTGATAATCATCTTTGCAAGTACCTGTCACGTTTTAAAAGGTATCTTATGTCAAAGTAAAGTACTATATGTTAATGTTAACAAAGAGAAAAAATTATGAACCATGCCCATAGTTAGTACATAAAAACATACATTACAATAAATACAAAATTATGTCAATGATTTGATGATAATGTTACACCGCAGGTAGGGCACGCTCACAAAACGATCACGATTAATGGGTGAGAATAAGCGAAGCGTTACTGAATAATATTCACTCCTCTGGATCTCGCTCTGCGGAGTACAATAATTTACAGTCGCCGCCATGCGACGGCAGTCAACTGCGCGTAAGAAGAAACGGTCCTTGGTGCGTCAAAACGCAGCGCATTACATTGCAAATGCGTAACACATACGTGATATAACAACTGTGTTGTAATTGTAAAAAAGTACTGACGTTTACGTGTGGCAACACTCCCGACGGCGTGTGTTGTACTGATTGATTCCATTTCTGCATACGTATGTTGCATTAATGCGCTGCGTTCGATGCTCTTACCCTACCTTTAAACTTTGAGGTTACTTAGCTATATATAGATTTTTTTTAAACCACGATTTTTTTTTCAAATAACACGAGTATAGAAAGCGACAACCAATTATTTAGAGGACACACTGATTCCTGTGTTTGTGAAAAAAAGAACTAACACTCACTTACACGACAGCCTGACAAATCGCCATTGAACATTTCCCGAGCACAAGAAGCGATTAAAAACGAAAATGTAATGGTCAGTTTGATAAATTACGAATATAATGATATAGATCAAAACGTGTGTTACAGCAGCCAAACACGGCACGTTGAGTACGAGCAGTCGTCTTCAATCGCTGGAACATACATTGGAGCAAAAAGAGATTGCTGTGTGATTTTATTGCACTAATTACCATAACAGGTAGACAAAGATAAAGAGTTGACGATGGGAATATAATAAATCGCAAGATCCGACAGCTCGAGAGCAGTCTATGTATGTATGTTTTGCAAAGTTGCAACTGCTCGAGCGGTCTCGTGTGTGTGCCATGAATTTGGCTGTGTAGTCGCAACTTAAAGCGCTCAGTTATTATTGTTTCAAGCTGTCAGTCAGTGTCTGGCCACTCTGAGTAAAATATAATTATAAGCACAGAGGTAACGTTGTGCGGTTATGGATATTTCTTTGTCAAGTAGGTATGACGCCCTAAAATACGCCAAGAAAAAATGTTAACATGATTATATGTTAAATATTATTAAAATTCTTGTAGCATTAAACACAGGAAGCAGTATGCGTGATTAGTAATATTGGGCGAGAGTTGACGAGGAGTGGCAGAGTCGCGTGTCAGACCTGTGCGAGTAAGTGAGCGCGCAATACCCAAGTGTCAAGCAGCCCGGCGCCAGGGTCTGCGCGCAGCCAGCCGCCGAGTCCAGCCATCGCCTCCAGCTACAACACAACCAACCCGTCGCTCGTCACTCCAGTCGTAACCCGAGCTTGCACTCGACACGGTCGCAGTCAAGGATACAAACACTTGACCCTTCTTCTAATTTTAATACATGTAGTATTTACATTTGTAACAATATCTTTTTTCTGCCGGAGCCCGTTGGAGTTGTAAATAATAAATCCACTACCTAAAACGTTATATGTACACTACTGTCATCGCTAGTCTAATCTACACGCCCACCACGTCTGCCGAAAAGCTGCTAATTCAGGTAGTACCCTTATATTATCGCCTAAGTCGTCATGCTTCAAAACTGTTCGAGAGGCCAAAAGTTTATTTTGTATGTATTGTTTATATTAGGAACAAATGAACTAAATTTAGATTGCCACCTACGGCGCGTCAAGTGAATATGTCTGATTATTGTATTAACACATTCACATAACCGAGTGCGGGCGATCGCAGGCTACAGTTCATGCCTTAGTTACATTGAGATGATGCCGGTGCTGACGTAGCACTTTGATACACTTTTAACTCGACAGTAATACAGTTATATTTGTTATTTTCTACTATCAAGCTAAGCGAATTATTTATATTTTATTCATGCTTAATTTTGTTTACAAAATGTGAATTATAAACATTTCGAGAGGCCCAGAAACAATTTTTTTCATGAATACCCAAAATATACAACATCGTTTTTTTACTTTACAAATTAACATATAGAACTAGGCTCTGGAAATGTGATGTAAAATGGAATCATGTTAGTATTAATATCAGAACATACCTTGATCCTAGTTCTAGCTGCGAATTTCGAGACTTTAGACAGCGTGCTAAGCGCCAGGTCGCTCGTGTCGATGTCGAGCTGATGCGACTCCAGACACGCCAGGAACTTATCCTGCACGGACACAGGCGCTATCCGTTAAACGACTTATTCGCACTACGAAAAGTCACCGACAAGTCTTCATATAAAGGATAATTGACGCTATACACGATGAAAGCTGACCGGTTAACATTTTCTAAATGTCGATGTAAATACGGACGGCCGAATATCGTACAATATAAAATGCTTTTGAATATTCTATTACAAGACAGTTGATAGCAATAATTAGGCACTTACAGCGTCCGCTTTGCAAACTGTATTAGCCATCTGTCTGCAAAGCTGTCGTAGAAAGTGTGTCTTGTCAACAGTTTCGTCCGTTATCATGAACGAGTAAAGCTTCTCTTTGAGCTCCTGATTGCTGCGGCACATTAACGCGAAAACGTTGTGACAGTCTGGAAACAGAGAGATACTAAATGATCACACGCGACGACCACAAACGTTTTACAATTTACAACCGAGTCAACATTATTAAAGCGTCTACCATATCTTTTGACATTTACCAAGCCAAACTACAAGTAACAATAAACCTTTTAGATTGGAGTTTATGAAAACTTGCTAAAGCATAAACAGCATATAAAGCATAACTTGTTAAAGTATATATAGCAAACATATAGCGTCTATGTCAAAATATTTTACTATTTGTTCTTAGTTCAGATTTAAATGCCATGAAAACAAATGCCGCAACTGCATCAAATTATGGTTGTAAAAACTACAGAATAATAAAAATATTTTTTGATGGTTTATAATATACGAAAGTTGAAAATCATATATTTTTAAATTATACTTTCAAAATATATTTTTAATAATTATATAAAAAATCAATAATGTAGTTATTACGAACAGAAAACTCAATAACATGATGCAACTGCTTCTAGAATATTGTTCTGAGGTTTGTACTTCGGCATATTCATCACCGAAGAAAAATAGTATTGTTTAGAATGGTGTAACATCCTTCCTACTCTATGAAAAGCATGAACATTTTAGCGGAAATATTTAAAAAAAAACGAAAATATAATTTTATAAATTAATAAATGAAATATAAACTATTTTTTTAGATATAAATTAAAGCATTTTCAATTTTGTATGTAATAAACAATAAATAATGAATGGAAATCTGTTTGTATTTCAATTTTATTTTTGAAAGCTGTTTATAAGACCTCACTGATATGAAAACAAAACCATACCTTCAGCCTCCCTAATATCGACGACGCGCTTGACCGTGCTGAGCGGCATGAGCGATATGTGCCTGTAAGGTTTACTGGACCCTATCCGCATCGTACCCGTGCCATTTGTTGGACTTTTACTGTTGAAAGCCTGAAATGAAAAAGTACCGAAACGGTGAGCAACTATCCCAATAGCAATTTCTACTCTCCATTTTAAAAAACGTGTCGTAATCCCATATTGCTGGTTTTATCTGGTTAATTCGGCTCGAAGGACCAATTTGGTGTTAGGCCTCATACGAAACTTATAGTAAATAAGTCTAGCCAAACCTAAATGATAATAAATATGGTTTAACGTGTTAAATTGCGACCGGAATTTTTCATGTTAAGATGACATGGTTCACCTATTAGTACGATTTGTACAAGTAAACAATATGCTATGTGGTATATATTCAAATAGTAGCATCGACAATTTGTTTTGACAAATAATGTTAGATATTTAACGTGATGCGATGGACACTAAGATGTAAAAACTTCTGGTTCTAGGCTGCGATATTAATGAGCTTCAGAATTTCTGAATAATGTTATTATTCACTTGAAAATTGAAATGACTAAATTAGAGAAAATTAATTCGACAGGGTTATGATCAAAATCTTATGTCTTAAATGATGATCATAAGGTTATGATCATCATTTAGACCTAGATAGGTATCTAGGTCTAAAAAAGGAATAGTTAAGTGTTGTTATCATATTCATTTTATAACTGAGTTTTATAAACATATAAAATGAAGTATATTAAAAGCTGCTGAAAAGTTATGTCACGTGGTGAGTCCGCAGAAATAATCATAAAGAAAACTTACTTTGGATCGTTTTTTGCAAACTTCCATGGTGTCAGTGAAGAGAAAAAGTACGAGATGATCTCCCCGGCCGGAGAGCTCCTTAGACAGTTCCACCACTTCGCAGCGCGATACGAACGATCGATGCGACGATACCAAGTGAGCCTGTGACATAAAATATAAACATTCAGTCTTAATATTCATTACATCATTCTAAAGGGTTTTTCAACAAGAACTTTGTTTTTCAATTGGGGCAACACCAACAACATGACAGTTTTGAC
>WUAW01010765.1:34469-50781 GCA_017165845.1 Thaumetopoea pityocampa
ACTTGTTGAAAAACCCTATATATGCACGTTTGAACAAGTTCATTGCGTAGAATCGTATAATAAAGTTGACTCAAATTTTTACATTAGTTTTATCAACAACTTATGCTATACAGTACCATATGCTATGTAATAAGTAAATTAAAATCCTTTTAAATTTTGTAGTCGGGATAATCGTTAAGTTACAAAAAAGGGATACACATACTGTTTTATGATGTTACCGCCATTATTATGCAAGCATGCGAGAGACAGCGAGATATTCCCACTCCTCCTTATGCTTATTTTTAAAATACTATTTACGACCTCGTTTTACCACTAGTTCTGTACTGCTTTCACAGAAAGGTTTCCTTTTATTGGTATTTGCTATCACATATAAAATATTGTAAAAAAATCAAACACGGGGAACAACTCCATTATACACAATGACCTTTTTGCGTAACATTTAGACACTACTACTGATGATAACATACCCGGCGAACCAATATGTGCGTTCCTAACGTGAATCATTTCAAAATATTTCGTTTCAGGAAAAACCAAGCAAACATTAAAATAATAATAATAAATCGTAATAAAACTGTACAAATATTCACTCAGTCACTGGTCCAATAATAAATTTACACAGCACCAACTAAAAGAATTTACTTTAAAAAGACTATAAATTGAGGCTTTTCAATTTTTCTGACGATCAATTATAAATTCTAATTTTATTTAATTATTCTCTGATTGAATACATATAGCATTATTATATTAAAATAATAATTACCGGGCACTGGTCGATGTCGTTGTAGATGTCGAACATCTGCAGCTGGCCCTCGGTCTTGCGCTTGTCCTCGTTGATATGTGACATCACCTCGCGCAAGCCCGCCAGCGCCTGAACCAACGCCGCGTGGTCCGAGTTATTTTTGTGCGTGTGCTTTAATATATCTGCAAAAATTACACTTATTTTAGGATATAAAAAAGGATATTAAAAATATCTGTAAAAGTTGTATTTATTTTAGGATATCACGCAAACAACTTATAATAATGGATTTAATATTTCACAACATTAGCAAGTTATTTTTGTGCGTATGCTTTAATATATCTGTGAAAGTTGTATTTATTTTAGGATATCACGCAAACAACTTATAATAATGGATTTAATATTTCAAAACATTAGTAAGTTATTTTTGTGCGTATGCTTTATCTGTGAAAGTTGTATTTATTTTAGGATATCACGCAAACAACTTATAATAATGGATTTAATATTTCACAACATTAGCAAGTTATTTTTGTGCGTATGCTTTAATATATCTGTGAAAGTTGTAATTATTTTTGGATATCACGCAAACAACTTATAATAATGGATTTAATATTTCACAACATTAGCAAGTTATTTTTGTGCGTATGCTTTAATATATCTGTGAAAGTTGTATTTATTTTAGGATATCACGCAAACAACTTATAATAATGGATTTAATATTTCACAACATTAGCAAGTTATTTTTGTCCGTATGCTTTAATATATCTGGGAAAGTTGTATTTATTTTAGGATATCACGCAAACAACTTATAATAATGGATTTAATATTTCACAACATTAACAAGTTATTTTTGTGCGTATGCTTTAACATATCTGTGAAAGTTGTATTTATTTTAGGATATCACGCAAACAACTTATAATAATGGATTTAATATTTCACAACATTAACAAGTTATTTTTGTGCGTATGCTTTAACATATCTGTGAAAGTTGTATTTATTTTAGGATATCACGCAAACAACTTATAATAATGGATTTAATATTTCATAATATTAGTATATTATCTTTAGTACCATAAAAAAGTGCAGTTATATATTTTAAGCCGGGTCTCCTGCGCCAAAACTCATAAAATTAACAAACAGAATATATTACCAAAACTCTCCTGAGCATTTATAAAAAAAGACATTATATGGTTTTAATTAATCAAACGCAGAAGTTCTCAAAGAAATTTTAAATGCAAAAAAAAACGGTATTGCGTTAGATAATATTTGTAAGGATATACTTTTACGATAACGATTTGATAACGGTTTCGATTTGAATTGAAAAACATTAAATAAACATACAAGCTGAACAACTCAAACATATTGGTAATGGTCGAAAATAACGGTGAATTACGATACCCTTTTTCCGCGCGATTGTAATTCAGTGCACTCGGGTAACATTTTGTGAATTTTTGGTTGTACTAACAATTAGACCACGCCCCTCTTTTATGAAAAACAGCCAAATTCTAATAAAAATATAGTCGCAAAAGACCCGGCTTTAGCGTATATAATAACTAACTTTCACGCTTATTATCCAAGAAGGGATGAATCACTGTCTACCCATTCTTGGATAATAGATGGTGTTCATTATAAATAGATCGAGGTTTCGCCGAAATGTTACCGATTCAAAGTTACAGGGAGCCAACTTGTATCTTCGAGTATGAATTAGTTTTGTTCAGAAAATTTTAGGGCATTTAGAGATGGGAGCCAGTTATCGATCCCACCACCACGTATGAGCAAAGTGTTTTGACTTCTCAGCTATCCGTTAAGCATACACTTTTCGAACATTTGTCTGACAAGTTCACAGATAGAGATTCATCAACATATCAACCTGTATACATTTATCATTGGACACAGACCTCCTCTAATTAATCACCATACCGATCGGCTGAGCCGCCTACATCCACTGCGACCTTAATTAGGTCAACGGTCCACCTGATTGGAAATTAACACACCACACCACGTTCTTAGGTTGGTATCGTGCTATTTCAGCACCTTAGAGTCCCAACGACCGTTGTGATAATAATTTTAATATACTTCGTTAGCCTTTTCATTGTAACACACATATTAATAAATGTTATTGATTACAACGAAATAAACATACCATCAAGTAACAAACTTATACTAGGCAACCGCTGCACTGGTCTTATAAGAAGTTCCTGTAAACTTTGTCTTCCACATTCTGGTTTTGTTTGGCAGATTTTCAGGAATGCATGAAATCTGAAATAAAAATTCTTATATTATAAATCAATATTAAACTTAACAACATCGGGTGATAAGCAAATGGTAATGAAAGAGTGACACTTGAAAAATATAACATGAAAACTACACGAATTGGTGTTTAATGTGCAGATTTTTAATATGATTTCTGTGCCCTAAAAATAGGAAAATCAAGAGCGTCGCTCCATTGAGTAATATCTATTTACCTGGGGTTCTCACGGTCACACTGTTGCAGCATCTCCTTAGTGTTCTCGAAGAAGTTGACGAATGGGGGGTAGGCCTTCACCATTGCAGGGGTGTGGCGCAGCACGAGGCGGCCGATGCTGATCTCCTCGCTCCAGTGCGCTTGCGCGTACCTCAGCTCCTCCAGCATCCGCCTATCAAACCACGTCATCATGTAAGCAAAACCTTAATAAGTGTGCTGCAGAATTTTTATTTTGCCAATTTAGTATTTATGATCCTAACGTACTGATAGAGATCCGTCATTAATTAGATATTTAGCCAGTGCAAGGAAATCAAGGTCTTTTTATGTGACGTTTATTGACGACTGAATATCGACTGTAAGTCGCACACGCGCCAGCGCCGAGTGCGCAACCCGACGACGGAATGGATAATGTATATTTTTTTACACTATAAAATACACATTTTCCATTGATAATTATGTGTAAATTTTTCTAACTAAACCTACGTCAGTCAACAACTGAATCAATTAGCATTTTATTTATTCACTTAAATTTGACCAATTAATTAACTAATCAAATATTGACTTTTTAGATTAAACAATCATAAAATTTCTTTACCCGTCTCATTACCGGTCCATCATTAGAGGAGACTATGTCCAACTGTAGATGTCTACGGAGTGTCATGGTGGTGATTAAATACAACCGTGCGAATCACAGCGCGGCATGTGTTAAGTATTATTTCTAATTTCATTCATTTGCTAAACTATGCTACGCACATTTGTATAGATGTTTTATCACCATTAAAATAATAATCTCTAAATCTCATTTACGTTATAATTATACAAGAGTAGTCATAAGTATAAACTACATATCCAATTATTTGTTATGAGAGTTAAGTTAGTGCAGATGAGCCGATGAGTCGTGGCCACTCTAAACGTAGCCGCTCCGAACTTTCGGGCATTTATATTATATTCGAGATATTTGATTCGGGCATTTACATTCGTATACATTTATTGTAAATGAAAATAATCGATTACGATATTTTATCATATAAAGAATTGCTGGTGATTAAGTCAAACACATATCTAGGGTATTAGGAACAAAAAATATTATTGAGCAACTTTTCGCACGAACTTCGGTGTGGCAAAGACTCGTCGGCCGAAGTGTACTGTGATATATCGCGTATACTCACTGGTGTAATTCATAAATAGGCGGTAAGTTTCCAAATATAATTTTCAGTTCAGTATTATTGAGCAATGCCTGGTTTTTTCCATTAATGTTGTCCTCTTCTGCCATCTCTTCTAGAGGTTGTTTGAACATCTAAATTAGAAAATAAAATAACATATTAATGTTTAAAATATAATAATGCACTATTTTCAAAATAATATTAAATAATATTTCGAATAATATTAATATAATATTCAATAAAAAACAGAAGATGACATCAAATTTTTAAAGAAAATTAAATATCATTATTCTGGTATAGACCAGAAATTGCTCTATAGAGAGCATCTATCAAGTCGTTGTTTCTGTCTCTTTGTTTTCTCAAGTTTTTCTTTTTCACTTTAGCAACTATCCCGACCTAAGTCAGGGGTCTGATATTACAGGAGATGTGTCTGTAAGTCGGGTTAGTTGACCTACAACCATCTGAAACCGTATACTTAAGCTCGAGCAAACTGTGCTATGCTACTAGTTTCACTGAAACAGCAGTCAGAAGCCATTATTTTATGTGCCTTCCAATACACAGAGAGCATGAGTACACTTTGGTATTAGTTGAAATAAAAACTTAATAATTAAATTTATTTTAACCTTCGCACGTGTTTTTCTTTCGTCCCCAAATAAAATGGTTTCCTATTCGTTATCGCCGTAGACTGCGCACTCTCACTTCTCTCTATGCCTTTCTAATGTTGCCCAAAGCCCCCACTCATATTTCATATAATTTTCAATATCTTTATTCTGTTCATGATAAAAACTTTCCTTCCTCTAATAATTTATTTTTCTTATGCTCTTCCCATAGTTCCCGTTTTGTTAATTCTTCTTTTCTTATTCAATCTGTTCTTTTATGGAATGTCCTTCCTACCGAAATCAGGTTATGTGCTACACGTGATTCGTTTAAGAAGAATGCCCGCGAACACCTATTGCGTGAATTAGCAGAATCATCGTAGTGTATTAGTTTATTATCTATACTATTATAAAATTGTTAAATGTCAAATTTTCAAAAATCAAAAATATTTAAAAACAAAATACTCAGATCGATTAATTCAAGGCCTTTGAAACCGAATCCGTCAATGTTTGTTTATTTGTTCGGGCTTCACGCAAAAACCAGCAGTTAGACTTTGATTAAAATATTACAGTCTTAAAGGTACTATTCCGACTTAATTAATGCCGCATCTTTCATCAAAACTGGTCCAGTAGGATTGAAAATACAGCTTGATCCCTGTTTTAATAGTCGCCGCTAAGGTACGAGAGGTCAAGTAAAAGTGGTTAGAAGGTTTTTTTTATATAAATCTATGATTGTTACGGGATTTCCCATGTTGCGAAAAACCGTCAATCAGGCGGGCGGAGCCGCGGGCAAAAGCTAGTCAGATTTAAGTTTTATTATTACATATTAGTTCATTGTATTTCTATGTATGTATTAGAATGTAGTAACAGTTTTGTTCTCTCATCTCATCTCAAATGTTCTTTTCGTCTGTGAATGCACCGCACCTCCTTTTTTATCTCTGCACTACCCTAAGGTTGACTAGTAGAAAATTCCTAAGGCTTTAATTCCGCCTGTACATATTTTATGTATGAAGTGTAAATAAATAAATTTGCAATCTGGCATTGGTACAATAATAGCGTTACTCCTTTTCCCGGCATGACTTCCAAGCAGAGATTACGACAAATCCCTATTATTTTTTAGAGTCCTATGTTCAGCGGATTGATGATGAATTAAACTAGAATACTGCCCAGTCACTATACTCCTGTTAGGTAGGTAATCAATCAGTAAACTTTGCTACCTATCCTAAAAAGGGGGTCGCTATGAGTTTGGACGCCCACTTTAGGGCCTTGAATTTCTTTGGCGGCTTTTCTCCTGTTTTTATCTATTGCATCGACTCTTGTTTGGACCCTGGATAATAAGGTATCAGCAATGGTTACTATGCGGTTTCATCCAAATGGTCTTTGGCCAATTTCAAAAACTATTTACAACTCGTAAGTCGTCGCTGCTTGATGAGCGGTGTGATCATTTGCGGTACCCAGCGCGCACTAATTTTTTCACGTGTGAATATTTATGTAAAATTTCTTCAGTATATTTCTTGCTAATCTGTAGTTCTTCTATTATTTATCAGAATTTAATTCTGCGGTTGGCCAGTACTAATTTGTTATTGGACATTTTCTTTAGTCACTATCATGACAGATCGTCCCAAGCTGGGATCTTCTCCACGGTCTCTTGTCTTTGCTGGATTAAGCGAGCCCATGTTTTGAACATGTGTATAATGGTCCAGAATCCTAAAGCACCGATGACATATCTTCAAAATTTCTTTCGACATATTTCTTAGCAAGGTATTTAAACACGACGCAATGCTCCAAATTGTGGCAATTTTCGGTTACAGTCAACGAGGTGTCGTTTGGTATAATCAAAACAAGAAAATGCCAGTTATATAAACTATCCATGAGTGTTGAAACTAGTGTTATCGGTAACGACGTGATGAGTCGGCGGTAAGTACCTTAGGTCACGAACTTTATCAGCGGACCCTCGTATAGGTAATGCCAGCAGATGCTCACATTTCTAGTGCGCCTACCCCGCTTACATCACCTTACCTCTGTCGCCCCACTAGGACTAATCACCAGGGATTACTACTTTCTACTTATCTAGATACTATTCAACTGATCCAGTTAATTGACGCTGCAAATTGATATCTCTGTAAACTACTTGAACACTCAGTAATAATTCTTCTACTACTTACTGTGACTATCGTATGCAATATTCCAACATAATTTGACTCTGTCTGTAGTAGTTCCATAAATACTTGTTGTCGTGGAGACAGAAGTTTCCGAACAACCGTGTCTGGCACTTCTGATTCTGCATTAAAAACAACATCTAATTAGATATACTTTCAATACACAATCGTTAAATTATTGCACTGCCTATAATAAAATCCAACCTCTATATAAGTCTTGAAAATAATAATAAATTTTCAGTTCTCTCAAAATAATGTAATATTTGTAACAAACTTAACAGTGGGTACGCAACTTTTTATATACAGCAGCCTATAATTAGACGCGATACTTTCATCAATTGTGATCGGCGTTTTAGTTATAGAATAGCTATTTAAAGTATCGCACCTGATTCCGTCCTTATATTTGAATCAAGTTGTAAAAGTAACACGTTGTGTAGAGGGTCAGGTTCTCAAGTGTGCACTTGGCTTTGTCACAAGGCTCTAATACCCATCTCAACCTGATGGGGAGTAATGATTTTTTTGTAAATGAGCCTAAAACACTAGTGATATATATGCGTCTATGTCCCGCTTAGCAAAGGAGGGAATGATTTTTTTTACACCTCTCATAAATATTTCTAATTAAATTGGGTGGGCTTCAAAACTAATATTCTCTAGGATTTCATCGTCATCAGCTCGTGGCAGTCCACTGCTGGATATTGACCTCCTCCATAAAAGAAACGGATTGGTCGTAGCCTCCACCCTTGACAGTCATCTCGGATACTGAAGTAGATGTGGTCGAAGTTGATGTTTGAATCGCAGGATAACATTGTTGCCTGTTATTCTAGTGCATCCTTCAGCTGGTTACCTGGCATACACGGGTCAAGATGGAGTGACGTTATTATTATGCCAACGCCATACAGCAAATGTCGTGTCATCAATTGACACTATTGTCAATTCTGATTTAAAAGAGTTGCCAGCTGTGGGAGTGTGTAATGGGATAGTCTTATAGTGAAATATTTATGATTCCAAACACCTGTAAACTTGCACCATTCCAGTCAATGGCGCATGTTTACAGCCGAAAGCAATAAAAATATAATGTGCTTGACGCGGCGCGTACCGTCAAGCAGTTGCTTGCCGTCGGGCGAGGGCGTGCAGTCCAGCAGGTTCCCAGACAGACTGAGGAGCACCGCGTCGCCCACGGACGAGCGGCGCTTGTGCAGCGCAGAATCTGTGCCGCGCAGCTTGCGCTTACGTTGCCGTTGAACGTGAGACGGCGTGGCTCCGCCCTCGCTCGCGCTTGGCGCCGCCTCATCTGTCACGCCGCACGCGCCCGCTCCGCCCACCGATGAACGCCGAGACACTTCATCGAGATACTATTCCAGACAATTACTTTAATTACACGTCACTTAGCATTAAAATGCCTACTTTGCTGTATAAAATTAGGTACTGTGCAGTATATTTCTAATAACTAAAGCAAGACTGCGAGAAGTAACAATAATGATGGTAATTCTGCTGTAACAGAACTTAACTAAATGTAGACTCTCCCTATCTTTTTCTAATGTCAAACGCCAAAACGAGATAGCTACAATTTTGGCGTTATCCGTTTTGTTTAGACACGTCAAAATTAAGAAATTAAGGCATGATCGCGGAACATGCCGACTAAAGATACGCAAAGACGCAACATTTTTTTTTCTTTTGACAGAAATGTAGGTTGGTGTTCGCTAAAAATGTTTGCTATCTTGTTTTGGCGTTTGGCATTAGAAAAGATAGGGAAAGTCTAAATTCAGTTAGGTTGTGTTACAACAAAATTACTAGCAATGATAATCTTTCGGCAGATTTCTCTTTCAGATATAAAAAAAAAGTCACAAAAATTTTGTTGACTGTACTGCATTTTTTAGTAGATTGATGGGAGTTTTGGCGCCAACCCGAGTGAAGCGTCACTTGAAGTTTTATTTTAATGTCTTATATTAGTTTATTGTGATGTTTAATATATAAATTTGGTGTTGTTTTGTTTATTAATCGTCAATAATCGTGAACAATATTGAAACATTGGAATAAAACTGTGACTAACACAGCAAAGTGACTGTATTTTTTCAAGACAATTTGTCTGCGGAACCTCATGCTCAGTCAAAGTGGTATTCGTCGGGTTGAGTTCAAAGCTCCCAAGAACAATAAAATGTGACACCGATATTTTATTGTTAAACTGACGAAAGTCTCAGATACCAGGCCATAGGCCCATATTATTAAAAAAAAGTAGATTGATATAGCAGATATGAGATTTTATCGAGATATTTTCACCATTATTTTACTGAAATATTTTAATCTAATTGGTGGGCTATGAATAAATATTGGCTACTTACATCTTTAAACAGATAATCGCGTTCATCCTGAGCCTCTTCATTTTGTACCGAGGCCCAAAACCACTCGGCTTTGACGATGTGCACCCGCGCGGAGCACTCGGGCGCTACGCCTGTGTTGTGTTCGTCGACGACCTGCACACAGTAAGAGAGTAAGATAGAGCACTGACAACTTCGAGAAATCTTAACCTGACTAAAACAAGTCAAACGGGTTCATATAACGGCGTATCCTTGTGCACGCCCATATAAGCGACTAGATAATAATTTAAAGGTATAAACTTTGAAGAACGCATGCATCTATCGAGGAAAGACTCGAATAGGTTAAGAGACATGATGATGACCGTCTTCAATGGCATGACAAGCTATCATAGTATAATTTTAGTAGTACTAAATAAAATAGTGTTAGTACCGGCAGCGATATTCCATGGCATTGCAATATGGCGCGGACGTCGCGGATCGGGGGCGTCGAAGCGGGCGGCGGCAGCTCGCGGGCGGGGCGGCTCGCGGGCAGAGTGGGGGGAGCGAGCCGGAAACGACACGGGGACTGGGGAGGCTCACTGCACGCGAGACTCATACGCAACTCAGAGCCGCAGATAGAGTGACGATGAGCTCGAAGCCACATACTTTGAGGCGTTTTAAATATTGCAGAATCATCCAATTCATCCAAGTCAGCTCTACTGGGTGTCATAACTTCGGTGCTGTCGACGGTATCCACTTGGACAAGAGAAATATCCAGATTCATTTTATTCAGCTCTCTGTTTGGTATCAACACCTTCTTGAGATCTGATGGCAGGTGGCACGCGTCAACCTCCACCGTATTGCGTTCGGCCCTTTTTTCGTATTTTTTCTTTCTTTCGCTCCTGAAGGAAGCCGTAAACGATTTCATACTCCTTCGTAGTTTTGATGCCGATTTAACGGTTTTGGAACTCTTTATTGAAGCGAGGGAAATGTCAAAAAAGCCCGACTGTTTACTAGTATTCATTGAACAAATGGATGCATTATCATCCTCCTTTATAGGTGACGAAGTGGACGCAACGAACTCACCAGCGGGATCAGTCGGTTTGACGGTGTCCGGGCTGACCGGTTCTACTATAATATCACCACCAGTAGTTTTGGACACTGAATCTTTTTTCGTTCGCTTAAATATAGTTGGCCTGTTTTTAAACTTAAACGAATCTTTAATTTTTAATCTTTTAATTGTTTTCCAGTTGTTATCTTCACATTTATCTGGAGATGAATTGACATCAACATTGGTAACATGAAAATTTGAATCTGTCGAATTACGACTCCTCTTTTTTCCAGAGGAGATGGTCGTCGTCGACTGCTGAAGTTCTTTATCACAGATAGAACTCGGCAACAAAAATCCTAAATCGTCTTTCGTATCGAGATCGCACAAACTTTTTGTGAGGGATGAATGTAAGGATCCAGCCTCAGTTAGACAATCTACCAAGTTGAAAACATTCACAGATTTATTCCTAAATACTTCTCTCTTATCTTTACAGACTGTTTTCTCAGCTCTATGGACAAGTTGAGATAGATTTTTATTTTCTTTGTCATAATTTTTATATTTCTTCTGTTCTACATGGTCAAAATTAGAAGGACTATCAGTGGTATCGTTGTTGAAACATAAAGTGTCTGTGAAAGATTTTCCTACAAAACTCATATTAAACTCATCGGGTTCATCTTTGCGACCGACTTTGGTGTGTTTATCTCTAATACCGTTTCGAGCTAAATGCAATCTTTGCTCGCGCTCATCAAATAATTGTTCCTCGTTAATATTCGCACTCTTAGTGGGACTAGCGCGGCAGCCCGAGAGTCGCGCCGACAGTCTGCGGTACAAAGAGCTCTTGGGAGTGGACTGGGAGCGGTTGGGAGTTATGCGGGATGGCTTGACTGTATTGGGTGTACTGGGATGCGGAGATAGGATAAGCGAACGACCGAAAGTCTCCCCATTGGCTATAACCTGAAACATGTGTGAAACACACCACGCAATGATGTAATGAAGCCATTCCGATACAAACATGCATTACGATAATAAATAAACTATTATCGCGACAGAGGATGTTAGACATAAAAAGCAGCTG
Source organism: Thaumetopoea pityocampa (assembly GCA_017165845.1). NCBI lineage: Eukaryota > Metazoa > Arthropoda > Insecta > Lepidoptera > Notodontidae > Thaumetopoea > Thaumetopoea pityocampa. The sequence continues at coordinate 46,008 of WUAW01010765.1, forward strand.
CCTAGCGAAGATTTAATTAGGTATGTTCGCTTAACTGATTAATTTATGAATTGACGTTTTTGCTCCAGAAAAGCAATTTCAAAACATAAATTTACTAATTTTAATGATAACTGAGTAGGAAAGTCAATGTCTAGTTTTATAATGGATATTATTTAAGCGTATAATATTTACACAACACACACAGCATACGTAGGTGTGGATATATGAAAGACTTGTAATATTCACAAAAGCTGAATGAAGTATATGCGCAACCGTATAACAGTGGATGTGAGCGACAAAACAACATTGTGAAAGCGGTGATAACAACGTGAAACCAAAATAATGAAAGGAACAATGGGTCGACTTCGCGCCGTGCGCTACGGGAATTGGTTGGACGTGACGAGTCCTGGCCGATTGCTATGGGATCGTCGTGCTCAGTACGTGATGAGAAAGTAGGCAAATGTCACAATTTACACTTGTTTATTTAGATAAACGCTAATGATGTGTGTGCACGCACAATAATATAATCATGAAGATTTATTTAAAATGAAATCTGACATCGAGTGGTCTCATCTATCGTCTCTATATTTGCATTGATAAACTGCATATCAAACATTTTGTACAACGGTATTGGAAATATTGCTAAAGACCTTAGTCAGCGGGAGGACTTCAAAAATACCATGAAAATGTCTACCGAATCACCATATATAAACCACTAGCTAAACTATGATGTCTACATTGTAACTAAAAGTGATTTGTGTTCCCAAGTATACTACGTGCATGCTGACTTCATAATGCTAAAATTAGTTCTTAATATAATGTAAAAATAAAGAATATAAATAAACAGGTATGCCAGTTATTTCAGAGGTAAACGTTTTGCAATAATGATTGTGGGGCACTCCTTGGCATAATGAATTACAGATATAAATTGGGTACGTGGGAAAAAAATTGTTTATAATTTTACACTGACGTAACGTATATGAAGAAACAGTTGTATGAGGCAGTTTGCTGAATTTCAAACTAACTTTTTCGTGTATCTCACACAACTCTATCAAATCGCACACGTAAACCAGCCTCTGACCAAATGCGAGTATTATGCTGTAATCTGAACGTAGTTGGCCGCAAACTGTTTGCTTAGTGCGATTGCGTCCTAATTCCATTTCTAAAGAATCTTACTAGAATTATAAATTGTTGAACCGAATTAAATGAAATAACTGCGTTCGGCGGCACCTCTCAAAACAGCAGTAGAAGTAATGGGCTCTAGTGGGTGCGAATACTTTCTTAGGTTAAGATTGAGTGTTCAGTCTAGTTCTTAAGAAAAATGAGCGCTATTAATACTGGACATTGGTAGAAATAGAGCAATATTATTACCAATTGGCAGCAAGTACAGAATAAGTGCGGTACTGACCACATGCGTACAGTCCGCGTCGTCCAGCGGGCAGGTGGAGCCGCCGTTACTGGCAAGCACCTCGGCCATGTGCTGCGTCTCATCTTCGGGGAAGCCCACGAAGCAGACGCGCGCGCCAGCAAACACTTTCAACTTGTGCTCCTTCTATAATACAAGTCAATGTCAGAATAGTCACGTATTCAACATCGATACGTAATGAGGTATCATTTGCTTAAGATGCTAGGGGTACAAATAATCTTAACTTAGATCCATGAAATTATCCGATACAGGACACTGTAACATATATCTTTATATATCTACACATGTCTATTGTTTCATGTTATACAAACTAGACCAAATATTACAAAAAGGTTAGAAAAATAATAGAATGTCTTAGATAAGTAATATAAGTGAATATTTACGACTGGACTAGAAACTGGTAAATGTAACAAGGCCTACAATGCATTGTTATTAATTCTAGTCACGATAAAAATGCAATTAAATCTTGCCCAAAACGGTTCGATGACGTTCACGCTCATATTAAATAATATTATTAATCAATCGCAAAAATTGTACTTTATCAACGCCCTGCCAATTTTAAATACATTATTTCGACATGTAAAAACAAAACACATTGCGTTAACATCATAAAAGATACATAAATATTAACAGTAGAGACACTCTGATGCCCCACAAACCATACTAACATAATAAAAGCAAAAGAGTTGTTGTCTGTGTATCTGCTAAGTCTTCACAGTTCACTGTTGAACTGATTTCGAAAAGAAGAGAAGTAATTTGACACCAAGCATGGTTATGGTTATGAATCGTCTTTATCACTGTATTGTTTGAATTGAGAAAACATTATATTGAATTGATGGGAATAGTCCCATCGTATATTCCAGGATTAAGAGCTTTATCAAGTTTTTTGTGTGAAAAACGGATTCTAATTCTAAGAAACAGAAAGGTTATATAAACTTTAATAACTGGATTAGATAGAATAGTTCCTTATATTGAATGTTATGATATAACATTTTAGCTTTACACAATATTATTTGCTAATTTAGCTAACTTTTCAAAGTCGAAAAATGCCTGAATGGTGAAATTTGGTGCCCTATATGTTATAAATTATATAATGCTTTCCTTTCATGTCCCCTTTGAATCAGGGGAACAAAAAAATCACAGGGAGCCAGATCCGGTGAGTGGAGGAGTGGGGGTGGTCAACTGGTGTCATGCCGTTTTTGGTCAAAAACTGCTTTACAGAGAGAGCGGTGTGGACCAGCGCGTTGCCATGATGGAAGAACCAGTAGCTTGTGCGCCAAAGATCTGCCCTTTTTTTCCGGATACTCTTCCTCAATCTTTTCAAAACCTCTAAGTAGAACTTCTGGTTAACAGTTTGACCCGAGGGAATGAACACGTGCACAACACCTCTGCAATCGAAGAAACAAATGAGCATTGTCTTGATGTTTGACTTCACTTGGCGAGCTTTTTTGGGACGAGGAGAGCCAGGCGTCTTCCACTGACTTAATTGCTGCTTTGTTTAATTGCTGGGGTCGTAAAAGGCTTAACTGCTGTGGTCGTATCCATAACACCACGATTCATCGATGACCAGTAATCACGTTGCAAAAAATTTCAGGGTCTTCTTTGAGCTGATTTTGAAGCTCAAATGCCCGAAGTCGACACTCCCTTTGCTCGCCTGTGAGAAGGCGAGGAACAAATTTGGCTGCAACGCTTCTCATGTGCAAATCTTCGGAAAAAATCCTCTGAATTGAACTTCATTATGTCCCAGACATCTCACAGAGTTAATCAAGTTAGGCGACGGTCTTCACGAACGGGAGCACTGATTTTGACGTTTTCGTCACTTCTTGACGTTGAGGGGCATCCTGAACGGGGTTGGTCTTCAATTGTCATTTCTCCAATTTTAAAACGTGGAAACCACTCGTAGACTCTGGGTTTACTTAGGGCACCACCCCTCAAGCAGTTTTAAGCATTACGATAGTTTCCGCAGCCGATTTCCCCAATTTTGTTAAATTTTACAGCCGCGCGTCGCTCTCGACAATCGGCAATTAAGTATGTTTGCTACTGCTAGCTAACTTTTAACAATTGAATACCGCAAGTTTCACTAGTTCGTGATTAATTGTAGGTAATTGTAACACGCAGTTTCTACTCCAATGGCAATATTAGTGTGGGATATTTTGAAAGAAATAGATGAAAGCAGATTTATAAGACGAGTCTGAATGGGCAAATCGGTACGGGTCGACCCAGGCGAACGTATATCGACCAAATCGAAGTCGTGTTGAAGAAAGGCCAGATTAGAAGTACCCACAATCGACGAGCTTGTACGAAAGCGTTGATTAAATCAGTAGAAGCGAAAGATGTATGTCAGGATAGTAGCAAGTGGAAAGAAGTAGTCTCTGCCTACCCCAGCGGGGAAAAAAGCGTGAATGTATGTATGTAATAATAATAATAGACATATTATTATTGAAGTATTTGTTATATGCATTTATTGTGTTATAATATTACACTCCGAACTTAAAATTTCTTTTAAGTTTATTTTGAAAAATAAATAGTCTGAGCGGTAAGCGAGGCTCAAAATTTGTTAGTCAATTGTGCTGTATGTTTGTGTACATCGGCGAGCCAAACGAATCAATTTATGTAATAATCACCTAAACTCGAGCGACTTGATTTTGCGATAGGGCTCTTAAGACCAGACTAAAAAACTATGTTACTGCTTTAACTGCAAAGAATGCGGCGATGGGACGATGGGTTCAGTAGATCGACTGTTGTCCATGTCATCACCTAGAATCTCTCCGAGACTAGTGTCACTGAGACACCAGCTGAGACTTACTGTTTCATGTGCCTTACGAAACGCTGAAAAGCCATGGAAATATTAGCGTGCTCGCGCGGGATTCTATCCTGCAAATCAGAATATAAGGCCGTAGAAGTCAATTAAGATAAAATTACAATGAATTACTTACAATGATATGTTCGTGTGTGGCCAGGCAGGTAGGGTCGTCGCGGCGCTCCCAGCAGGCGTCGACCCAAGAGCGTGCCAGCACGGGCAGGCCAAATCCTGACGCGTACCGGTACTTGTCCCCCGTCGCCGCCGCTGCTATTAGGTGCGTCACCTTGCTCGACATGTCCTTGCGAATTGACCCGCCCATGTAGTGTATCAGTGTTATCAGGTACGTCTGCCGAACAAACGCCAAGGTCACCTACATGCATATATTATCACGACCACAATTCAAAGACGTTTGAAAAACGAAGCTCAGGTTTCGCGTACTCTCGCTTCCTAGTACAATCCGTAGTTCTTTTCTAGGACGTTCTTAAGATCAGGATGTTACTACATAAAATAAATAACTGAAATGCTATACCTGACAAATGTGTACATACTGAAATTCAATAAATATC
>WUAW01010765.1:67718-81540 GCA_017165845.1 Thaumetopoea pityocampa
AAAAAACGTATGCACTTTAAATATTATTTCTTTAGATTGTCTTTTTATCGGCAGACTCATCTCGCTATTGCAATCTCGTGTGCCGCACTGAGTAATGACAGCAAGCGCCCCCGCCTCTCCGTCCCACCGCTCACATACCTAAGGCGCGGCCAACTAGTTCTGCGCGCACTATAAAGTCTACCCGCTGGATTTTGCGTGAAGCCCGAACAAACAAACAAACATCGATGGATTTGGTTTCAGAAGCCCTTAAGTAGTCGACCTGAATAGTTTGTTTTTAAATATCTTTGATTTAACAATTTTATAATAGTATAGATAATGAACATAAACTAAAAAAATAATAATGCTTTCCTGTTTAATTTTAATAGTTAATAATGCTTTGGGAGAATAATGAATGAATCTAACGACGTGTGTCACTTCTGATAAAACCAAAATTGAATTTCAAGTGAACGAAGTCGTGGGCACTTTTTTGTAAATATATAAAATAGTTTAATATCAAATTTTCAAAAATCAAAGATATTTAAAAACGAACTACTCAGATCGACTAATTAAGGGCTTCTGANNAATATTTGTTTGTTTGTTCGGACTTCACGCAAAAACCTGCGGACAGATTTTGGTTAAACTATGACAGTCCGACTTAAATACTGCGGCATGTTTCATCAAAATTGAAGATACAGCTTCATCCCTGTTTTAGAAGCCGCCGTTAAGGTCACGAGATCACAAAAAGTCAAGTAAAAGTGGTTCTCAGGCTTTTTATATAAATCTATGATTATGTCGGTATTTCCCATGTAGCGGAAAATCGACATTCACGCGGGCCGAGCCGCGGGCAAAAGCTAGTTATTATTAAAAATCGTCATTATCGCCTTAGTAAGCTTCATACGGCTGAGTAATTTTCGTGCTAAAATATATTTTATTATTAATCCGCAGTTTGACGTATCGGAACTTTAAGTGATATTAACAGAAGCACATTCATCGCCAGACAAATATTTTTGACTGACAATGGACGAGTGTTAGTCACTTAAAATAATTATAGCATTCGTTTAATCCCGATGTATGTCATTGTAGATGAAACTTTATTAATAGGACACGTATTTATACGTGAAGACATGAATTAAAGTTGTTCGTGAACGTGGTGGGCGGCGCGCGGCTAAAGACGCAGCGCGACTGGTTTTACCAAATCGCTCAATTTTCGCGGAAATTCCTGATTTCTTAAGACTAATGTTCCTTTAGTGACCTAATTCGCTATACAGTACCTTGAACATCGACAGTAACATAGATAGTTGAATCACGGTGAAGAAAATTTATATCAGCATAACATAATTATATACAATCTCGACATCAACTGCAAGGGGCAGCGGCAGGCCCCGCCAGAAATAGCACCCGTCTGCCCGGCAGGTCTTCCCTTTTCCGATACTGCCACAATTTGGTTTATAACTGCTCACGTCCCGAGATGATAAAGTCATCAATGGTGCCGATTCTGTTGTAACAGAACTTAACTGAATTTGGTCCCTCCTTTTTGGTATTTTTCTAACGTCAGACACCAAAACGAGATAGTTACAATTTTTGTGCTGTCAGTTTCGTTTAGAAACATCAGAATTAAAAGATTTAGATGCGATTTCGGAACACACGTACTAAAGATACACAAAAACGCAACATGTTTTTGAACCGTTTGATATTAATTATCATAGCGAGTACCGAAACATAGGTCGGTACTCGCTATGATTGCTATCTCGTAATGGCATTCTACGTTAGAAAAAGATAGGAGGGACCAAATTTAGTTATGTTAAACAGAATCGGCGCCAATAATTTATCGTGTATGTCGTCACCCTGCTATAACTGAGGATATTAAACATTCAAGTAGCCTTTCGAAAAGTCATAGAACGGAAACATTGGAACCAAAAACGCACCTTGCATTCGTTAGCGGTATATGGTATAATTGATTCTTCGGATTTAATCTGCAGCAATTGAGCCACAGCAGAATCCCTATTCGATATTATGTGATAGTTTATTTTTTCATAGGGAAGGATGTCAGAGCAAAATCAAAAAACTCGAAAACAAATGACTACCTTACTAATTTCGAAACAATAGCTTTAAATTGAAATAAATTTGAATTTGGAATTATACAACAAACTATAGATATTTGCATTCAAATTTGCCGCTAGTATTGACACCCTACAATTTCATGGGTGATCTAAGTGGTAAGGTGATCTAATATGATGTAAAAACAGTCAGAACATTAAAATTTAATTTGTAGCATCCAGTACGGTACTTTTAGGGCAAAAAATATTTGTATGAATTTTGATTAAATTCCTTTTTACAAAGACTTCTAAAGTAAGGTGTTGTAGTTGTTTGTAAGTTAGATTTATACTAAAGTGTTTTCATAACAATGTTGGTAATGTTGGTACGTCTGTCACTATCGTTGTCACTTTACATTACACTTCAGTAGGGCGGAGAAGAGGAGCAGTTAACTTAAGACTGCTTAAGACTTCAGTACTTAAGATTGTTTACACAAAGAAAGTAGATATTCCGCCGGTACCCACTAATCTGTATTTGTATAGCGCAGAATATTGTAAAACTGTTCAATGCCATTCAAAGTTACTATCCTGATACTAATCACATGAAATTAAGCAATTCTAGTGTGACGTGTACATTGGGAACGCGTCGTGCGTTATGACCGAAGAAGACGCGACGCGTCGTTGTTATTGGATTGAGACGATGTGCTCATGACGTCACAGGATACCGCATGCATACTGCTTCTATATTTACTTGTCGTTATAGAAATAGCTGATGAGTTACAAAGTTCCACAAATTTTTTGTAAATAATTATTTTAAGTTAGACATAAAATATTATAAATTTCGAGAATCATCAGCCTTCGCGAACTGTCTCGAACGCAGATTTGACAACGAAGCAGGTTTCCGAAAAGGTTTCATTCAGTACCATAGATCGCATAAATATGCTACAGTATACGAGGGCAGACTGATAAGTCAGGTAAAAATGAATGAAGCTGTAATACTAGTATACAAGTTATAACATGTTTGGACAGGTCCTTGTTTTGAGGACACATTCACGAAATTTTATATTGATACTTAAATTACTATTGTTTTGTTAATCGTTTAGACCGGTCAATTCGTTCTTTCAATGTTAAAATAGAAAAAGGTGAATTCGAGTGTTGATAAAACATTACTTTTTACGCAAAATAAAAACCGTCAAAACATGTCTTGATAAGTATTATGGTGAATCTTCGCCGATTTAAGATGATTCACAAGTGGTTTACTGAATTTCGTTGCGGTAGGATAAGCATGGAAGACGCTCCTCTCTCGGGACTTCCAATTGAGGTAACCACTCCAAAAATGATCACGAAAATCCACGATATCGTATTGGGAGATCGACGAAAGAAGTTGAGAAAGATAGCCAACACTGTAAACATTTCAAATGAATGAGTTTCAACCATATTGCATAACATTTGCATATGAAAAAGCTTTTGGCAAGATGGGTGCCGTGTTTGTTAACAATTGACCAAAAACATAAAAGAGTGACACTTTGCCAGGCTAATTTGAGGCTGTTTGAACGAAACCCAGATGAGTTTTTGCGTTGTTTCATCACTGCAGATGATGTATGGATTCATTTTTACAGACCAGAGACAAAAAATAATCTAAACAGTGGGTGGAAGCCGGTGGCAGTGCTCCGAAGGGCAAATGGTTCTATCAGCAGGCAAAGTTATGGCTACGGTTTTCTGAGACGCACGAGGTACAGCCTTAATTGATTTCCTCCAAAAAGGGAAGACAATAAATTGAGAGTATTACGCTACACTCTTGGACCAGTTGGATCCAAGATCCAGATTGGATGAAATCAAAGAAAACGGCCTCATCTTGCTAAGAAGAAAGTCCTGTTTCAACACAATAATGGTTAGGAGCATTATCGTGGTGAAACAGGACACCCATTACATTCATTCTTCCGCCATTGCAACGGTCAAGCTGGCGTAGTTACGCTACGAAATGTTTCCCCATCCACCATATTCTCTTGACCTGGCTCCCAGTGATTTCTTCCTTTTTTTTCCAAATATAAAAAATGGCTTGGTGGACGAAGATTTGAATTTGGAGGTTATATCCGAAACTAAGGCGTATTTTGAGGACCTTGGAAGATTACCACAAAGAAGGTATCAAAAAACTCTATAGTATACAATGGTATATAGCTCTAAAAGGAGATTACGTTGAAAAATAAATGACATCCATTAGAATAAATTAACTCTGTTTAATTTTTATGGATGTATCAATCCACCCATGTGATATATTGTAGCATATTTATGGAAAGCAGAGGAGTGTAATCTACCTTTATGCTTCGAATTCGTGGACTATGAGAAGACCTTTTACTTGGTGGAACTAGAACAGTGTTACAGTCTCTTCAGTGGCGCCGTATTTATTATCGGTACAACAAAGTTTGTACGAAAAGTCAAAACAGTCTTCACATAATATGGGTGTCATTTCACAATAGTTTCTTTAATATACTTTATGATTATAAAGCACCAAGGCGTGTGTTTTCTCGAAACTAGTTCGACGAATTAAAATCATTTATTGTAAAGCCGATGTTAAATGTTTTATGATCATAAATAAAAAATTTGAATGGAGAATGTGTATTGAACTCTATGATACAAATAATATTAAGAAACGCATATTTCAGCTGTTATCAGAAAATTCGCTAAGGGGAATTGGAAAAATATCTGTTTGGGCAATTGTTGTGTTGATATATTTATACTTAAAATTAAGCATAAATTCATAACACTTTAGCTACACCTAATATTATATATTAATAGTGGATGAGAGTTGATAAGATCGAATATACCCGTAAAAAAACCAAGGCCACCGACATAACACGTAGAATTAGTAAGTTGAAGTGACAATAAGCAGACTATACACTATTGAAATTTGGTAAACGTATATTAAATCCAATAGACCATGTAATATTATAGGTGAAGTGGTCAAGGTATTTTTTACAATGTAGCTATAGCTAGTTTGGATTGGTCTCGATGAGAAAATGACAAACAGATTATTTATCAGTTTGATGATGAAGCCGAAAGATTATTATCATAATCTTTGCATAACCGCACAGTCTGGGGTCGTAGCATTTGTCTCAATGAGTGGCTGCTCGACAGGTTTTCCTTTTAATACCTATACATAATTTAAAGACTGTTCTTAAATGTATTTCTATTTATCATCTATACTATTAAAAATTGCTAAATATAAAAAATTTTGCAAATCAAAGAAAAAAACTACTCAAATCGACTAATCACTTTGAGGCACAGAATTTTAGAAAATAAAGTATAGAAATTTTATATCGTTTAAAATTGATCATTTTTTTAATAAGTAGGATCCAAAAAGAATTTAAGCTATTCCAATATTTCGAGGTGGGTCAAAAAAATTTCCCACCATGCGTTCTTACGCATCAAAAGGGTGGGACATTTTTAATACCGCCGTGCCCCCAAAATCTAGTAATTAATATATACGTTATTGTAACATAAAATAACGATGATGGGGATCTGGTCTAGATAAAAATAAGTATATTTGATGTTTAAACTGCAAAATATGTTTATTCTGACCGCGATCGATATGATGAGCAACGAGTAGGCCACATTTATCGTTTCCGGATTAGTTCGATATTGGGTACAAACACGATAAGGGCACGGAGGCATCAGGCACAAGACAGGCTCTTGACATTAGGAATATTTTAGTGTAATTCTAACAACCTAATAAGCATATAAAGGAAGTGCATCAGGAAGCGGATTAGGCCGTAGTCTACCATCCTGGTCTAGTGCGGGTTGGTAGACTTCATAAACCCCTGCGGGTATGTAGGTTCCCTCACGAAGCTTTTCTTTTCCGTTGAGAACATTAGTGTCTACAATATAAACCATCCATAAATTTGAAACAGTGGTACGGGACCGAGATCCAACCCGCGATCTTTTCGATCGCGAGTTATGTTTAGCACAACTTGAGGACCAATTTTATCGAAAATGTGATACGAGCAATCATTTAAAAATATTTCATATTAGGTACCCATAGCAGCATCAGGAATTACATTACGAGTAATGGATGTTGATCCATAGATACGGTAGATTTCAAAATAGCGGTTCAATCGTTTTGGCGTCGTTGAATAAAAAATATCCAAACATCTAAACATTCAAACAATCGCATTTATTTGTGAGACGTATAATACAGATATAAAAAGTATTTTAAAAACTATACAATGATATGTATGGGTTCTATTCCAGTTCTATTCCAGTTGGATTGAGCGGTTTACGATTCTGTGTACCTACTTATATTAACACCAAATATAAAACTAGAACACAATTTAAACAGGCTCTTACAGTTCACAATTAGATTGAATATTGTCTGGAGTTTTTGACTCTGCACGTGCGAGGAGGTCCTTAGGAAGTTCCTCTTCCTCCGGTGTAGGTGGTAATCGCGTGGGCCCCATTACTGTCACACACTTTCCTAATTAAGCACTAGTCCGAGTTGCTGTCGATATAATCACGTTGCACTGAGCTCTGTCACTGCCACTTTTTAACATTATAGTGGAGGTTATCTCCTTCACTGTTCACGAGAATCAAACTTTCCGGGATTTCATTTTGATTTAGAGTGGTCGTTTACTATGAATTCGTTCTAATTCGAGAAATGAAACTACTCATTAGTTTATCGCGGCATACGCGAAAACAAAGGCACGAGCGACGTGCGCGTTATACGTTCCACGTTAGATTGAATAACAGCCGAGAGGAATGTGAGGCCGAAAATAGCAAGGAGCGTCGCGCGGCCACAAGGGCGACCCTCGCAGTACGCCGAACGTAGCCGCGCCGCCCCGCGCGCGTCCTCACCCTGCACGCACCTTTATTTACATCCATGTTTCCATCAAACAGTCACCCAGCAAGCGTCTGCTTTACGACTGGAAGGTCCCGCGTGTATAAACAACCCCGACTGTTTTTGCTTGACTGATGCGGCGACATTCTGCGGGCTTACTCTGCAAACCAATGTCAGTTGCAATACCAATCAAATCGAAATTCTGCTGCTTTTAGTGCCCGTGACGACAACGAATACCACTGACGACAGTGCCACTGGATTGTTGAAATTTAAAAGAACTGATTGAAATAATAACAATTCTAATAAAAATTAGATGATTTCATTAATATTGTTTTTCGATTGGTATCGATCTGAAATGGGATTGGAATATAATTCCTATTGGCTTCCAGGGTAAGCCTCCTGGGGAGGCGGTGTTTTCATGTGAACATACGCAACGTATGTACCTACTTACAGCATAGGCATCAACTCGGTGCTGCTAAAGATTAAGCTCGTGAAAAAATAACAAAATATTATTCGAGTATTTAACACGTTGCCGCACACCTTTAATTTGAGAATCCTATTCAAAAATACATTTTTTTTGCAATTGTTTATGACCAGATGAAACTGATCATAAGTGTAAGTTGTATGTTTAGAAGTAAAAATTATATTCATTTGGCCACAGCTCTACAAAAAAAAAAAACTCTCAATGGCTATAACCGGAATTTGCTCTACACGTTATTTTTTTTCTTCCCAGAGCAAATGACGGCTATGACCGTCGTGACGACTATATGGCATTTGCTTTACTAATTCAAAAATTATTGCGATAAATACAAGAAAATAAATAGGTATAAGCTTAACACAAGAAAATGAGTTTGAAACAAAATTATTTATCCCTAGATGCGCAAATATTACAAACCTGTAAAGCATGAGTAATCGCATTAAAAACAATTTACATGCTATCTGGCATGTTATAATTTTTTACAATGTATTACTGAATAATTAACAAATATATGCATTAGTACACTTCGTACTAATGCTGTTCCTTTTTATTTATTAAAATTTGCACGATCCTTCATTTGCGGCAATGGGTTAATTATGCAACAATACATCGGGGGGAAAAAAAAGGAAGAATCGCATAAAATAACAAGTGATATGTTATCTGGCATACTATACCTTTTTTTCGATGTATTACTGAATAATTAACAAATATATGCATTAGTACACTTCGTACTAATGCTGTTCCTTTTCTTATTCATTAAAATGTGCACGACACGGCTATAGCTGTCGTTTGCCTACATATCGCGCACATCAGCCGGCTATAGCCCTCATTTACGGCAACGTGTTAAATTACAGGTTATCTTTACGAATTCTATTTATTACTGGCGACCCGCCCTGGCTACAAACGAATGCAATTTAATGATGCGAGACATTATTTAAGTTTAAAAAGCACCAAGTTTCTTACGTTTCATTGATTTAGATTCATAGAACACTTATACCCAAAGTGGTTTATATGGACCACTTACTTATTCATATTTTTAAAAGTAAGTAGCATTATATATTTTCTCTTTTTATGTATCTTTATTTACCTGTATCAAATAAACGTTTTCTTTCTTTATACCAGCTATCAAAAACACATTTGAATTTGATAATTTGCTAAGCAAGGATCTACCCAGATCCGAAAAACATGGCAAGTAAGACAAAAAGGTTAGGAGACCTCTGATTTAGACACATGTAGTCCATTTGTTAATGCTTTGATACTGACAATTTATCGTTATGAAAAGTACGTAGATTTGTTGCGATTGATCTGTTTCAACCGATGATGTCTCCAAGATATTAAATTTAAATTACATGATGCAGAGAACGACTTTTAATTAAATTTAAAGCCAAATGTTTAAAATATTAAAAAAAATTAATTATATATTTTTAATTTTTTAGTTTAAATGGATAAGGATTAATACTTTCTCGTCACACAAAGAACTTTCTTTTGTTTGTTTGTTGCGCGTAGTGTAGTAGTGCAGACTTCACTATTTATAAAATAATTTAAATATATTATACATATAAAACCTTCCAGAAGAAATTGTCTAAACGATAGGGAAAACTGTATCAAAATTCGTTAAGTTGTTCAAAAGATCTAAGCGGACGAAAAAACTATACAGTCACTGATAGCGGCCATGTTTTATACATTTTAGGGACCAGCTGAAACCCGCTGCTTTGAACCCAATAACTTTGTAATTGTGATAGCCTATGTCCATCATAATATATGACATATCTATTTCGCTATCAAATTTTAAAATAACCTATGCAGCGGTTAGAGTGTAAAAGAATAATATACAGACCGTGAGACGAATACACTTTTGCATTTATTATAACAGTAAACAAGACAAGTAATAGAAAAATGAATATTTGCTATTAAATTTTTGTTTTGAGTGAAACTTACAGAGCTTAAAAACTAATATTGATAAATTTATTAATTAATCACGTATAATATAATAAAAACACGTTTGTTTTAAATATTTAACGGAAATGAATCACCGATCGTTACACACACAATGATACGTAGCTCGCTCCATGTTTAATTTTCGAAGGAAGGCGCGCGAGATGCGGAACAATAAACAATTAAATCTCATCAGAGTCGTTCACAACTGTGCAATTATACCAAATGCGCTACTTCAAACAGAATGCAATGTATTTACAATTGAAACATTTCGGTACAGGAATTTAGCCAAAATAATAGTACATTACAAGCGGATAGTGCGTTTACCTCACACATCGCGTACACTCTTGGGTGCATCAGACACATCAACTTGTTATCATAATCATCAACGTGCACATTAACAGTAACTCATAGAAATAATACATTAATTTCTACAATTTTGAATTTGTGGTCAGTTTAGTCGACGATAAATATACAGACGGACAGACTTATTTGTCTTAGTTCAAAACCATCAATCCGTTCCAGATTAAATCCACTTAAAGATGATCCGATTACCAAATAACATAGCAAATTTTGAGTATTAATTAACTGTGGCAGTATTGGATTATTACCATAGCAATAGTTTCGATGTTAGCCGGTGTAAGTTGAAGTATGATGGTAGTAACGGAGATTGCGCAATGTCATATAAAGAGAATGTCTGAGAATCGACTAACGAAATGAACATCGAATACCCTAGCAAACGAGAATAAAGGTGTTGGAAGTGGGCGCTCCGTGCAAAGTAACATAAGCAAAGAACATGTTGCAAAATTGGAGGGTATGCGGAACACTAATTGTTCAGTTTTAAGGCAAGGCTAAATATGGTAATGCATGTTTGTGTCCACCTCATTTGCGTAATTAGGAGTTGAATCAAGGTCGTGAGTCGTCGCGTCGTCCACATTAATTGTAAAATAACCAATTAGATAGAAAAACCCTGAAATCCCACTATACCAAGAAGCTTACAAGCTTTCCAAATTATTATACTAAGTTCCCAATTTTTACAAGCGTCTTCCCGCATTTTGTTAATCCTAGTCTAGCAACAGTCTTCTGCCTAAACCCACCTCTGATTCTGATCGTAAAAATATCTTTAAGGACATAATTATTCCTATATAGCAAAAAGACAAATTTTTATTACACTCCTTATGATTTAAAACAATGGCTAATAAATGTTCTAACAACTTTTTACCCAGTCTAGATGATTGTGAATTACATGTACTCGTATAAGGACAGTTGAAAATTCAATGTGGCGTAGTGGATAAGGCCTCGTCTCAAATCCGAGAATCGAAAGGTCTTTCGTCTTCGAACCTCGGCTAACAAGCTAACATTAGTATGGCTTCTCTGTATTTCGGAAAACACGTAAAACAATGAGTCCCAATTGTGGTCTCAACAATACTAGTACTGATCATTAATAGGAATTGTGGGAGCTTACGGGGATGACGTCAGATGGCGATCGGTCACCTTAACCTGAGCTGCATCCCATGTAAAGAAAACTGCAGAACTCGACGCAAAATTCGGGATATATAAGTAGTCGATGAAAACAGAAATTATTTTTTTATATTAATGCTCATAAAATTAATTATCTTCGTTGTTTTTATAAACTGAACCCGGTCAATCACATGTGGCCGTGGAATTGGCGTTTATAATCAACACGAGTGTGATCATACTCCTATAAAAGTGCAGCATGGCGGAAACTACGTATGTTCGTCTCATCTTGTCAATATTATTGTAAATTAGAGATTTGCCTCAAACAAAGAGAATGTAGTATGTACAGTATTCTTCTAAATGCCTCTTAACTGACAAAAATAAATTCCTGATGTAAAATCGGAAAAGATTTATTTGCCAATTCATATTTTGTTAGTTACGTTTAACTGATACACAATCCCGAGTATAATAATGGAGTTAATACATTTCTTCTGTGGTCACCACGATAATGAGCCAAACTGTACACAGTTACGCCTATCAAACGCGAAGTTCAGAATATCGATTCGAAGCGCATCCAAATAAATAATCACAGAAATGATTTAACAGATGACGTACCTAATCAAACAATTATGTTATTCAAGGATTATTGAAATAACAATGATTCATGTTTCGGGAGGCTGCAGTATACGAGGGCGGCGTTGTTTATGGAGCTGTAAATCAGTAGTAAAGTAAGCCGCGCATCACCCACAGCACGCCGCCCAAGTCACGGTTATCGGAATTCCTTCATGTGTAATTATAATTACGTACGAGTCACATTCTGCGCGGCACGCCAATGACTAATAGCAATTCACTTTTAAAAGTGTCTTTACGATTTACCTATGCTACGTTATCATTATCAGTTATAAATATTCTAAGTATTACAAGAAGGCGGTCGGCCCTACTCCAAATTTTCTTAATTGTGTTGCCATTCTGGCGGCACTGATGGTATACTATACCCAATACGAGTATCTTTGTGTATTTACATTTACCAAATATCGTCAGAATGGCATTTATAAAGTGAAATTGAATAGTGCCTATTGATACTGTAAATTCATATTAATATAATACACTAACTTTTGCCCGCGGCTCCGCCCGCGTGAATGTCGGTTTTCCGCTACATGGGAAATCCCAACACAATCATACATTTATATAAAAAGCCTAGGAACCACTTTTACTTGACCTCTCATATCTTAATGGCGGCTACTAAAACAGGGATCAAGCTGTATCTTTAATTCTACTGGATTGATTTTTATGAAACATACCGCATTATGTAAGTCGGAATAGTACCTTTAAGGGGACCCGGTGGCCAAGCGGGCGAAAATTTGACTGATATTAAAAAAAAATTATAATAAAAGAAATGAACAAATTAATTTAATCTTTCTAGGTAATAACTTATAAATTTGAAGAATTCGAAATTTAACCGAAAGCAATTCTTTCTAAATTTCTACTTTTACTAAATCCGGAGCCCTGATTTTCTTTCTAAATATTAAAACCGGAACGTGCGACCAAGTACGTATTTAATGTGCTTAAAAACGACGTTTATCGCAACGGTTCGTCTTATTGAATAAGTACTATTTTAGAATGACTAAAGATCATCACTCGTATTCAATATTGTAGCAGCACATACTGGGCGATAGGGGGTTGTAACACAAAAATTGATACTACGAGAGGTGATCCAAAGTAATGATGATCAATATAAAACACAATGTTCATGCTTAAAATTTGTTTTTATTTTTCCACATAGTCTCCTAACAAGTCAATACATTTAATCCATCTCTTTTTTAAACCTGAAATTCTCTTAGAAAAAAATATTTCTCTTGATCTTCCCAAAACGCCTCAACAGCGGCCATTACTTCGCCATTGTCTTCAAACTTCTTGCCTCGGAGGTGTTTCTTGAGCCGAGGAAAGAGGTAGAAGTCACTGAGAACCAGATCTGGCGAACAGGGAGGGCGTTCAAGCAGTTCAAATCCTGATTCTTGAATGGCAGCCATCGCGACAGCAGCTTTGTGTGACAGTGCGTTATCTTGGTGAAACAGCACTCCAGCTCGCAGCTTGCCGCGTCTTTTTTCTTAATCGCCTATCGCAATCTCCTTATTTGGTCTGCGTAGTAAGAGCCCGTGATAGTGACTCTCTTTTCCAATTATTCCACCATAAAAATTCCTTCAGCGTCCCAAAAAAGGACGCCATTACTTTGCCCGCGGAACTTGAAAATTTGAATTTCTTTGGTGTCGGTGCAGAAGCTCGTTTCCAAGTCATGGATTGTTGTTTGGTCTCTGGATCGAAATGGTGGATCCAGATCTCATCCATGATCACAAAACGTGACAAAATGTTTTCCCTAACAGTTTGAATCTTTTCGAGATTCAGCCTCGAAATGTCGACTCGTTTCTTCTTTTGCTCGTCAGTTAACATTCACGGTACCCAACGAGCAGAGACCTTTGTCATATACAATTCATTGGCAACGATTCTTTGAATGCTACCATATGATCCCTGTGACCTCAGCTACATACCTGATGGTCACTTTTCGATCTGCCAACACAATAAGTTCCACTTTTTTTTCAAGTTATCTTCGGTTAGAGACTTGGATCGGCGTCCCTCGCGATGTTCATCTTCAGTTGATGTTCTGCCCAGTTTAAACTCCTTGGCCCAGCGTGCAACAGTTGAGTATAAAGGAGCAGTCTCCTAATGTTCCACCAAGTCACTGTGTATGTCTTTGGTAGACATTTTTTTCAAACAGAGGTACTTGATGACAGCTCTTATTTCGTTTTTCTCTATTTTGATATTTTCATTTCATTTTGATATTTTAAGGTCAGGGAGTACTTAGTCTTTTAGCTTGTCCGGCAAATGGACTTAAATATACGGGTAAGCGACCCCGGCCCCCCGAGCTACTACTGTCTTTTTCTTCTCCTTCCGAGATAGTAGTATATTTTTCAATACACCTTTCCCACCTCATCCTATTTATTTTCCTCTCCATTACGCCGTGGGAATGTAATGAGGAACCATAATACTTTTGAACCTTATAAAATGGCGGCGTCGTGGTTCGCCACCCGACACGTCTCATTGCCCGCGGAG
>WUAW01010765.1:82482-93360 GCA_017165845.1 Thaumetopoea pityocampa
AATTTTCAGTATCAAACTATCAATGTCCACTTCCAATTTATTGGTACTATGTTTTGCAGCATTATGGAGAACATGGACGGAGCAACCAGCTTTAATAATGTTTTTAATTTTAGACAGCAAGTGTATTTGAATGGTTTTTGCGGAAATTTAGATTCGTATTATCAGCAGAAAATGCTGATATTCTATTTAGAGATAATCCATTTTTCTCCAGTGTGTCTAATAATAATATAGTTACTTCATTTGTTGATTTGTGGTTGCATTCTACGAAATCAAGAAGACGATTTTGAATCCCTGTATCGTAGTTAAAGTATCGTATGCAAATTGGAAACATTTTTCTGTTTTTTTTTTATTACTTGCATCTGTCGCGATCGAAAAGTATAGATTTTTCTCATGTGCGGTCTTTAAAATATTTTTAATAGATTCCTTGGCCAGTATTTCGCATATAATAGATTCTGCTTTTGTCCTGCCGTAGCTAAACTTCTGAGCAATTTTTGAATCACTACAGATATATGGAAACAATTTGTGTGAACAATCCATACTATTGTAGCTAAGGGAATGTCTTACCGTATGATAAACCGATGCGAGTTCTCCTTAATCCGAGTTGATGTGTATGCGAAGTTACGAACGTTGCGTGCGTGAGTATTTTTGTCTAGCGTAGATCGATCGATTTAATAATAAAAAACGAAGCACGGTTCGAATACGGGGCAGAGTTAGTCCCGCCGGGACATTTTAAACTAAGCCTAAAATACGGGACGTCCCGGGAAATACGGGACGTCTGGCAACCCTATATGTAAGATCGTTGTTAGCCTTGACGGCTTTTACAGCTTCACCGGGCGGGATAGCGAGCGCAGAGAGCGCTCCAGCTGTTGCCTAAAGGGAAGAAGGGGCGACTAGCGCGAGGGAACCCCGGGTGAACCCGGGCCTCGGCTTGGACTGTCGCAGACAGTCGCGGGAGCGACTGTCGGGGAAGCGCTTCCCCGGTTAGGGCAGAAGTGATGATAGATTGGACACCGTCCCCGCCGGCGGGTTTCAATGTATCTCCCGGAAACCGCGTCCTATTTATATGATTTTTTATGATGAAATAATAGATATATAAGCGAACAAAAAAGTAGTTTTTGGATTCTTACGAGGGCTAGAGATAACCAAATATCATTACTTTTGGATCACCCCTCATAAACACGCAACAAAAGCATTGGACTGGCTTAGTAGCAGTCCTGTAGCTCTGCCATTGACTATCTCATTAAGAACGTTAGCAATGACGTATTAAATTTGTATGCCAATTGCGCTGTACAGGTTTTTCATAAAACTATAAACATGAACGCTAATGTCCGACAACACAAGTCATGTCAGAGACACAGTCCAGCGATCAAACGCACGCGCTGCCAAAATAAACACCGTTATTCGCTACTTCGTTTGCGTAAATTATTAATACCAAATTTTTATTTTTTTTTAGCTCAGGTGCCTTAAATGTTTTTGAAATTAAAAACAGGTAAAAAAATGTTCTTAATTCCCTTGAAAGTCCTTTCAAAATCTGTTCAGTTAACCGTTTCGAAAATTTGTCTGGAAAAAAGAAAGACGGACAAAACGTCGAAAAAATAATAGGTGTAATGATAGTCATTCACAGACAGACACTTAAATTTTATTTATAGGTGTGTTTATTTACAGGTCTGTATCGTCCACAGTTTATCAAACACAATGCAAGAAATAGCTGTTTGACGTTTAGACATTAACTGGAATTAGCGGTTTAAAGTTTATTTAACACGTTGAGCCCGACGTAGGGACCGATAGTTGATTTTCCATTTGGCCGGTGTCGGTCGGTCCCTGGGGACCGACAGTGGACTTTTCGTTTGGATAGCGTCGATCCCTGGGACCGACAGTATCAAAATTAAAAATTTTTAAACAGGCCAAATATTTTTTTAGTCTCGCAACCGTCTCTACACTTCCGTGTCTTCTTTCTAACTGATCGTCTTTTGGACATCTTTTTACAGTTTTTATACTAAGTGTTCACCCGCAACCGGTTGAACATAAAGGACAGCATTATCGGCGCCGGGCTCGACGTGTTAATCCTGTAGTAGAATTACATCGTGCATTATGTAGTTTCATTCCTGACTAACATGTTAACAAATAAGGTACATTACATGTAAAAGAGATAGAGATAAAGCTAGCAATAAGCAACATATAGAATAAAATAGCTACGTACAATGACGAGACGTTTAGTTTCGGAAGCTGCGTAATTTTCTTTTTAACACTTCCAACAACACAGCACTGTCCTAGACTATTATAATATTTGAAATTTTAACTTCCTCAATCTTATTGTTACAAGTGAAAAAATTGCTCTGTTTCAATGTTGTAATTTGTTTTACATTTACTTATTTATTTAATCTTGGTAGGCCTTTCGGTAACGAGCTGAATTCAACAAGTTCGAATATATACATTTACAGGTTATAAAGTTCTCACAATATAATTATTTTAATCGACCGATTCATTGACATCTTTAGAAAAATATGATTGCATCACGACGATATCTTTTTCTCTTCTGTTTACCATATCAACAATGTGGCTGTGTGACGCCGGTATTAAACTCACTCCAACTCTCTCCGCGGGCATCGCTAAAATTGGCCGAGGAATACACTACGGCTACCGGTAGCAACATTAACTGCAATTCAACGAACATCTATCGCAATCTTCAAGACGCCTGCCAAGCGAATTATGCTAAGATAATTTAACAAATCCCTGCCTTCTATCAAGAGATATACGTCTAGTTGACTTTAAAAGGCTACTGAAAAAAACGTGAACATATTCATGGCAATATTTCAAAATTCTTTGTAATATTAAGCACAATTTTCATGGCTACAACTCCCTTCGAAAGGAGACTGTTTTTCTTGTAGAAGGCAAATCTCCAATTTGAACCTTTGTAAAAGGTATAATTATGCTAACCTGTATTTAGCTCTGTGTGCTGCGTCGAACAGTTCGCCGTCGAATGGGGATGTGATGAGGTAAGAGGGCGGTGAGGGTTGCTGCGGGAGCGGCGGCAGAGCTTCGGGACTGGGGGCCACCGCCACACTACCGAGGCGCTCGCACGCCGCACGCACCCTCTCGCATTCCAAACACGTTTCAGTCACGTACACTACCGGAGTTGACGAGCCTGACAAAACGAAAAAATATTAGCATGTTCTGAATTGACAATCGTAAACAAGGTTGTCAGTGTGACTGTCTATCAACCTTGTGTTTAAGTCACCAGTCAAGTACAAATGTTTAACGATACAAATAATCGTTTGTGCTGTTTCTATCTCAAATTATCTAAATCCAGCGTCGTATTTAGAAACCGAGAAAATAGCTGTAAAATGCTTTGGAAACGTAAATCAGTCGACAAAATTGACTGATTTACTTACTAGTACACAATTTTTATAATTTATAAATGATCTTTTTCTACGTGAAGTTATTAATTCCGGCTTAGGTAACAGGGTTATCTATATTGTGGTCAAAGGCCAACATCTGTGATTACTTGTATTATTATTAACTAGCTTTTGCCCGCGGCTCCGCCCGCGTGAATGTCGGTTTTCCGCAACATGGGAAATCCCGACACAATCATAGATTTATATAAAAGTCTATTAACCACTTTTACTTGACCTCTCGTACCTAAGCGGCGGCTACTAAAACAAGGATCAAGCTGTATTTTCAATTCTACTGGACCGATTTTCATGAAACATGCCGCATTAATTAAGTCGGAACAGTACCTTTAAGATTGCAATAGTTTAATCAAAATCTACCCGCTGGTTTTTGCGTGAAGCCCGAATAAACAAACATCGACGGATTCGATTTCAGAAGCCCTTAATTAGTCGATCTGAGTAGTTTGTTTTTAAATATCATTTATTTTTGAAAATTTGACATTTAAGAATTTTATAATAGTATAGATTTACATCTGTAATCACTGGCCATTACGTTTCGTCATAATGTAATGTTGAAAAATGCCATCGTTAGTAACGTCATAACTGCCGCACCGTACATCCGATGACGTATGTAGATATAATAGTTTAAAGCTGATAAATATTGATAGTAATTTTAGACAATTTGATATGATCGGGCCTCTGATAAATTGAGATCACACAAATAAACCAAAGGCCTAATAAACAGCAACCATTATACAGTTGCGTTTACTTTGAAAATTTTGCATATACGACTTTTTCTTAAAACTGTATTCAGATGTTATATACATAATGATAACAAACAAACATTTTATTTCGCAGAGGTTATCCCAAAGTACTAAATAATTCGCGTAAGGAAATCGTGCGCCGCGTACACGATTTATCTGATTACGACAAATCCCCTTGAAAAGAAACAGATGCTGACAACCAGCGCTTCCTTTGATCCTTCAAGAATTCTGCGCTCGGGGAATGCAAATTAAGTTGAAACTGTTGTAAACACCGGTCATCGGCACACATTATTATTTCAGCCACAAGTAAGCGTTAAAGTGTTAAAAACAATGTTGTTGTTTTGTAATCGTTATCTAATAAATAGCCTTGTGAAGAATGTATAAAAAGAAATGGGTTTTTATTAAATGTCATAAAATAATATCGCATCTAAGTGCGTACCAGTACAAGAACTTGAAGAACCAAGCATAGATTAATGTTACGAAAATGGAACACGACCTCAATTGATAATAATTGGTTAATGAAAACATTTGTATTAAAGTAAAGAATGCGTGACCTTTAACGACGCGTGCTCCCACGTTAATGGTTCAGGGTCGTTGAAACACACGCGGCAGTGGGGACCCCCGGCACTCGTTATCATGCAAACACCACGCAAAGCGCTACCAATGCTGATGCCTAGTATCGAGCTCAGATTGGCAGGTCCAAGTCTCCGCAACTTTTTCAAAACACTCAATGGAATTAGCAAAATAGTGTCAGTTTAGATAATGATAGTGGATGATACAACATATAATTGTATTTACAATCAATCTATTGGTGAGTGAAGAAATACATAGACGGTGGATAGGAATAATCTGATTATCATATTATATCAACGCGTGAGAGGAGACAGGTTCAACGTTGACTTTTTTTTATTAAAAGAAAGTGTATAACGTGAGCTAATTCTGAAATATTTATTCGACACCAAATTACGTTACAGAAACCAAACAAAGCACAAATACGTAAGGATACTAAATATTTATTTATATATCTCGATGTCCTCCAAAATATCGCTTCCTTTCGATCGTCGACATGTATTTACAGTTAAACTACTTCATGAAAATTGTAAGATATTAAATTCGATGTCTACGAGACAGATGGGACTTGGCATGGGAATCATGGTGCTTCTAAAACTATCAAGGTGTGTTTTATAATATACAAATACGAATTTATTTGTACCACAATCAGCGTGGAATATGCAAATGCATTAAAATGTAGCTTGCTGCCTGGTCATGTGAGAGACCTGAGACAATATGTAATATTATACGGAACCTGCTGCACTGAACGCGCTTCGCGCGTTACTGTGTATTTAACGAGAAATCGCTAGGCACTAAGAGCCTATAGTGCGTTTGTGATATTTACGCAGATATCTTAGATTCGCTTTTGTAATAAGAGTAACTGCGGTCTAATTTCTGCTAAAACTCGTTACTGATTATTAAAATTACTTGATCATTTTTCCTTCTGATACATCTTAAACCTCAAAAAGCTAATCCTAGTCTATTCCATCGGTCTCCTTAAGTCTACTTGTATATCATCTCCAGTCCATACCGTCCCCACTACAGGGGCGCGGACCTCCCCTGATCAGGAGGGGGATTAGGCAGTAGTCGACCACGTTGGCCTGGTACGGGTAGGTAGACTTCACACGCCCATGTTGGCATGCAGGTTTCCTGACGAAATTTTCCTTCTGCGTTAAGTACATTGGTGTCTACAATGTAGACCGTACATGAATTAGAGATAACTTAGTGGTACGGGACCGGGATTGAACCTACGACCTTTCTATCGCCAGATGTATCTGGGACCACTACACCACCATATATATGTACAATACGGAAATTTGAAGAAAAATATTTGAAGACGTTTGCCATAATCTCCACGCTTGACGAGCAGATTGGAGATCGCAGATCGAGACCTGCTCAGTCATAATGGTGACGATGCGGCCCGTCAGCAGTTAAGAGACATTTAGACCAGCTTGATGTTTTCTAACATTAAGCCGGTCTAAATACCACCTCATGGTTATGCCACCATCAATCAGTCCCCAAATCGCGTCCGATAATGATTAGAATGCACCGCGAGCAGGTAAGGATGATATTTGGGGTAGCGAGTGTATGTAAAGCTATGATCGGAGTTACTCTGCGAGATATAACTCTAAATGAGGAAAACAGCAGAAGAAACGTTACCGATATAGCTCAAAGAAAGCTTTGCGACTCAAAGCTAAAATGGGAGGGATACATAGTTCGCAAAACCAATGGATGTTGGGGCTCTAAGGTAATGGAATGGCGTTCCCGAACTGGAAAGCATAACGTGAATCGACCTCCGATTAGGTGGACCGATTACCTAATTAAGGTCACGAATGGATGCAGACGGTGGAGGCCTACGTCTAACAGTGGACAAGTCTCGCTGATACGGTGACGATGATGATATCTTCCTCAACGTCTAAATATGCGTGCGTCGAGTTCATGGGAAAAAGTTTCGTAAAGTTTCGCGTACTTCGTTGTTTACTTGACGTCACTAGTCGCACGCAAAATGCGAGGGAAGCGATAACAGATATTCAGAACGTAATGATGACAAGTATCCAGTACCTAAACATTCTAATTTAGTAAGTTTTTACGAAAAATAATGACTAGAGACAGGAAACGAATCTATTTAAATCATTATCATTCACATGACTTTATAGAAACGACGTCTGACTAATTTTAGGAAACAACTAGAACCACCTTAATACATAATCTAACTTTAATAATATAGATTCACTGTCTTTTCTGTATGGATTCATAGTTTAAAGTACGTCATAAGCCTAATAATAGACTAAACTAATAATAGAGA
This sequence comes from Thaumetopoea pityocampa, assembly GCA_017165845.1. Lineage (NCBI taxonomy): Eukaryota > Metazoa > Arthropoda > Insecta > Lepidoptera > Notodontidae > Thaumetopoea > Thaumetopoea pityocampa. The sequence continues at coordinate 89,493 of WUAW01010765.1, forward strand.
TGTTTTTTAAAAGGGTACAGTTTTTAGTGTAAATGAATACCTAAATAGGGGAATAACACTATAAAAATATCTATTTAAAGATCTGTTCAAATTACCAAATATTTAACTACCAAAACATTTGTTTAAATGGCGGTTATCACTTGTCTAAATCTACATTACCAATCATCGTTAGTATTCATTATCCCAACCTTTTTTACGGTTCTCTGAACAAAATCTCCACGTATATTTATATTCATATACTTTGCGAAATCTAAGTTGGCCGCAATGATCTTGGTGCGGGTGTGTCGCTGTCTTTGTTCCAGGTACAGTTTAATTCTTATCGAGTGTCGCGCGACTGTCTAGAAAAGCTAACTTCATTCCGGTCAACATAGATTGGTCGAACTGTACTGGTTATATTCGTAATGCTGTAACAACCATAAATACCTAAATAAATGCTATTGCGTATGAGCATAGTATGCGGGTATGGCCTTCGCAATATACATTATATTATACAGCAGTGTTTAAAATAAAATATAAAAGGTTTAGATTTACAATCTACTAGTTTTTGCCCACAGCTCCGCGCGTAGACTACATATTTACGCCGTCCTACAGGAAATCATTTTTCTAACAATGTCAATTTTCATCCCTAAATTTATCTATATCAATGCTTAATATCACGTCGATTCACTTTGGATGAAAGAAATACAAACCGACAAACACATTTTCGTATTTATAATCATAAATCGGAAAAAGTGTTTATGTAAGAATTGGATATGTACAATGTAAGAGAAAGCAACATAATGCTCTGTGGAATCTGGTAATGATGATCATGGCATTCGTTAAGATCACGCCATGCTACAAACTCATGCGCACTCACATCCTCCACCGAGGTATGACCGCAGTTGTTCTACCAACGCTAGCATAGTTGGCGGGCGTGCCGCATACCACGCTTTACGCCATCTGCAAATGCGGTCTTCAACAATTTTACGACGTACAAGAGGTAGCGCTAGGATTACAACACTAAAATAGGTAATAATAAATATATTCAAATATGACTATAAACTTCTTATTTAAAATATACACTAACGTAAAAGGGACGCGGCCTCTTAACGTCATCCAAAGCGGTCCCTGGGAAGTGGAGAGTCTCAATAACTGCATAATCGTGATCAGCGAACGTTGGTTCATAAAGTTATAGAACAACGGGTCGCGGCGGGGAACTTGTTGTGGCTGAGGGCATTCGTTGTAAAGCCAAGTTTACTCTCAAACAACATCGTGCTACGTTGTAGATGCCACAGTGCCGAACGCCACAGGTAATTGTGTGTAAACACATTGTTACAACAATCGTACGACAATATCATGCGACAATTTTTACCTGCCGTAATCTGTATCCCCCAAACAATAAATTAACAGTGCGAGATATAATTATTTTTGAAATTAGAAACGAACATTTGAAATATATCAAGGACTCCTAATATTCTCTAATATAATAATTAATATTCTCTAATATAATAATATTCTCTAATATAACAATTCTCTAATATCAAGGACTCCTAATAATTCTCTGTGAACCATCCATAAACATTGTTCTTTCTACAATCGCGTTTCTTTTTCGTGTTTTCTACATGGTTGCAGTTGTTTTAACACATTTACTGAAGAGCAAAAAAGAGGTGCCTATGAGAATATAACCGGACGAAACCGGGGTATAAATATGATATTTAAATAATTCAAAAAGCAACATATTAATACTCTTGTAATGAAATTAGTCCATTTATAACGTATTGTACATTTATTTAAGTAAATTCAAATCTCGGGAACCAAAATATTTTTTTAAGTATAGTCGCTCGGATACGAGCGGTACTTTTGCAACGGCACCTTCCCACTCGGATCCGAATGACAGGCAGTGAATATGTTAAAATTAAATTTACACACTACACTGTATTGTGCGCGCGTGCGTGCGTGCGTGCGTGCGTGCGTGCGTGCGTGTGTGTGTGTGTGTGTGTGTAAGCGCGCGCGCGTGTGCGTGTGTGCGCGCGTGCGCATGCGTGCATGGTGCGTGCGTGCATGTGTGCATGGTGCGTGCGTGCATGTGTGTGTTTGTGTATACATATTTATAACAGACTATAAATATATACATAATAATATTTATATTTTATTTATTTCTTATCTTATGATACTAAATATTACAATGTTATTTATTAAGTACATAAATGTAATAAAAATATACTTACGTTACAGTAGATCACTTGGAGAGGTAATACCTCACAGAGGCAAAATAAACAAATTAAAATGCAGCATTCGAATGTCCTAGTTTTAATTTTGTTAGTCTTGATGTAGGTATGAAAATAGTCGTAGATCATTGGAATCCTTGGGTTGGACTTAACTACTTATAAAGTACTAAGTGGTTGTCAGGACTATCATGCCTGAGTCAAGGCTCATAAATTAATTTCAAATGTACCTAGTCAGGTCATAAGTTCTGTCAAAACTTTGTTTTAAATATTTTAAGTACTGAATAGAGTCACTTCTAAATTTATGGTTTTTGTGCCAGTTTGGTACAATTCTGCCAATAACCGTTTTCGCGAGTATCATAACATAAACTGGAGTGAGCGGTGAAATTTATAATATGCCTGATAAAATGACGGGATATCCTTCGACCAGGTTGATTAATTTAAAATAAAGAATAGGACAATATATGACATATTATTAGTAGGGTTAGACAACAGATATAGATAGATATTAGTATTTACAAGTGTTAGTTGAATTATTATTTACAATTTAATGTTATTTATATTTAAAAATTTACATAAGAGATAGATAAAGAAAAGGGAGGTGTGTGACAGTAGGCATTTAAAGGAAGAAGGACGAGGAATTTCTGGAGGTAGGATATCATTTCTGGAGGTAGGATATCGTATAGGGATTAACGCAGTTTAGGACAGGAAAAGAAAATGTAGTTCGTGTCTCCAACGTCCAGTCCGTATTCACATAGCGCAGTATTCCTGAACCTGAGCTTAGCAAGGAACACAGGAATGGCCTTAGTCGAAGGATTGTACGGGTAGATTTTTTGTTGAATTTGGGAAACTTGAAAAACCACGGAGTCCCGGGGATGTCGGGTTGGATGTCAGCGTAATGTTTTCCTTTTATCTGCTTGAAGGAATTCCAAGCATTTTACCATGATTTTTACGTAACGATTTAGCAAGGAGATATAGGTCGTGGGAATAGGCTTTGGACTGTTATAGAGTGCCAATTTGCGCAAACACTGGCGCAGGAATCAGCGGTCTCGTTACCTACCAGATAGCGAGACTGCTGATGACCAGGAATCCAGGCTAACACAACGTTTGTCTTGTTTATGGCACTCTAGAAGCGATTTTCTCTGATTTCGAGGATTGCAGGAAGGCGGAAAAAGAATATAAACGGATTAGATAGGATTGATTTAAAGCAACTCTTAGAGTCTACGAAAATTATGGAGTTATTAAGGTGGTGGGATTTAACAAAGAGAATAGCTTCTAAGAGAGCAATAGTCTCCCCAGATGTGGAAGGGAGGACATTTGTAACTGAGAGATATCATGGATGAGGGAATTTCAATCATAATTTCAAATTAATTTTATAATATAGCTATGGCATTTCTTTTAAGTCAGTTAATCGTTTGTTTGCCCGCCATTCCAGTTTTCATTGATATCGCTATTTCTGTGACCATAGAAATATCAAAATCGCGCATTATTTTCTAATGCGAGTTCCATCGTGACACCAACGCAGTACAGACGGCACGTAACATCAACTACGTGTATAATATCAGGTACCTCAACTGAACACACAATGTATTTTTTATTTGATGGCTTCCATAAATTACGGAAATTTTAATGTCAATAATGAGCTCCCATGCCCGACAAAAGAC
>WUAW01010769.1:2539-13186 GCA_017165845.1 Thaumetopoea pityocampa
ACGCGCCGCTACTGCGCCGCGCAACATGTATGAACATGATTCGATGCAAGTCGGCACGGGTTATCGTACTCTAAATGAGGTAAAAATTTATTTTCGAGTGATTTAGAGGTGAATGAACAAAACTAAGACCTATGCGTTAGAAATTTAAAACTTTGAAAAATAAGGGACTGCCTAATATATATATATATATAAATAACATACAACTCCCGCATTAGGATTAATTAATAAGTGCATCTGTGGATCTGATCTCACAGTCGTCTTTTATTGGGATTTATTCTTATTGAATATCATCGTCCCACGTCTATATTAGTCCCCACTACAGGAGCACGGACCCCCCCTTAACAGGAGGAGAATTAGGCTGTAGTCTACCATGTTGTTTTGGTGTGGGTTAGTAGACTTCAAACATCCACATGGGGATGTTTGAAGGTTGGAGGTTTCACTACGAAGATTTCCTTCACCATTAAGTACATTGGTGTCTACAATATAGATCATACGTAAGTTTAAAACAACCCAGTGGTACGAGACCTGAATTGAAACGGCATCCTTTTCGATCGCGGGTCGTGCTTACACTACATGTCCACCAATTTACATCCTTATTATAGTATGTAATGAAGGATTCCCTCTTCGTAGAAAAAGGCATGTGTAACCCTTATTATAGGTTATGTATACAGTTATATACTCAGTTGTATACAATACTAGCTTTTGCTCGAGACTCCGCCCGCATGAATGTCGGTTTTCCGGTACATAGGAACAATCTGTCTGTCTGTCTGAAACAATCATACCTTTATATAAAAAGCTGTAGAACTACTTTTACTTGAGCTCTCGTACCTTAACGGCGGCTACTAATACAGAGATCAAGCTGTATCTTCACTTCTACTGGACCGATTTTGATGAAACATGCCGCAGTATTTAATTCGAAATAGTACATTTAATAGTTTAACCAAAATCTACCTGCTGGTTTTACCTCTTAATTAGTCGATCTGAGTAGTTTTTTAAATATCTTTAATTTACAAAATTTGATACTTAACAATTTTATAATTGTATATAAATATAGAGAGATAGATACTCTCAGTTCGTTAGACGTACCCAATCATTTATACGATCATCAGAGTGAACGTTGAACGGCACTTCAAATGAGTTACTATAACTACACGAAGCTCACGTTACTATTCAGACAGTCATTAATCCCAAGTTCGGAGTAAACTTGAGTCTTAAATTAGTGTGCGGCGTCCAGCAAAATCATTTATATCAATTCTGTTCCGTTGGCGGACGGTCGAAATTATTAAAGCCGCCGGTGGACCGCGCGCGCAAAGGCTTCTAATTAACTTTGGTCCACGTACGAAACGGCAGCTGTTGCTGGCTAATGCCTTCTTAGTTCTGGCGTCCTGGTACTGTGCTATAACAATGTATTGAAATTTGCTTTTGCTTTTTTTAACTTTAACATTTTACCATGCTTTCAATATCTATGGTATATGTTGCTGTCAAATCATTATAGTCTTATATCATAATAATCATCAAACATTTAAAAGTTAATTTATCAGATTACGAAAATCAATCGTGATTTAAAACATTTAACTAGGCAATATTTAGTCCACCGATACGAGACTACGAGGTGATCTGCGCTATATTATGCCTGCATTGTGCGTGTTAGAATAATTATACTAGCGAGTAGTCAGGTTTTTAAACTACAATATCTCCTTCGATTGAATCACGTTATTTGATCTTCTGCTCTGTGAGCGGTAGCAATTAAAAAGTGGGAAAAACGATTAAATTTTCAAAGCTTCAGCTACGCCTGCAGCTCGCGATATTTTATTTTAGTGATGAGAAAAATCGAGACTATTAATATCACGAGCTAGGTTGTTTCAATCGATTATTTTTTGTATTTAATCATCCATTATACATTGGTAATCGTCTGAAGATATAAAAAACATACAATAAAAACACAACCTGTGCTGTTTATTCAATTAATTAAACACATATAAATAAAAAAATACATATATTGAGTGGGCGTGCGATATGCCGCGCGATGAGCCCACTGCGTGCTGAAAATCAGTACGCGGCGCCCTACTGGATGTCGGCGTTGGGCGCGAACCTGTAACAAAACATATATTAATATTTAAAAGAAAAATCAGAAATTTCGTTCCCAATTGGGGGAACGTCGTCAGTGATTAAAAAAAATATGTTAGTAATCGTTAATTTTAATAATTAACAATATTTAGTATTGTTAACTTTATATTAATATATCATTATCATCATCAGCAGACTGCGGAAATCCACTGCTGAACATGCGCCTCTTCGCCTCTTCCTTAAAAAGGAGATAGGCGTCCTAGAGTTTGTAGTAGATTTTGATTGAATAACAGGATATGGCTGCTGCCTGTTACATGAAGGTTGTACCAGGAGGTACAACCGTCATGTGGTTCTTACAGCAACTACGGGAAGATATGAAGTGACGCTATTATTATGTCAACATCTATGCTGTATAATATGCTCTATATTAATACACTAAAAATCAATTTTCATAATATTTATATTAATATTATATTTATAGAAAAAAAACGAAATACAAGAGTAACTAAATAGGTGGCATTATCATTAAAAAAATCTCTACTGAGCAATCAGAAGGATATATTTTTTTTAATTTAGATTTTTTTATTATGAACACTGGGTACAGGTGCAATATGAATACACACATGCAAATCTTTCTCTATGTTTTTCTTTTCTCACATTGTTCTAGTCCTAAACTAGGATTCCGAGTATCTGTGGTACTAGACAACGACATACATACTTATATAGATAAATGTTATATATTTATAGATAAATACGTCCACAAGACGGACACAAACATCACAAAAAATCATCACACAAAATCAGGATTCGAATTCAGGATTTATTGGCACAGAAAGCGGGGTCACTACTTATTATGCTAATCAGTCGTCAATGTTCTGATTGTTACAAAATCAACTAATATTTTTTTAATACTAAAGAAGTCACCGTGACTTATCGATTACAAATGTAATTCCAATATTTTTTTTAGTTTCTCTTAACGTTAAGGATTGTAGAAAGTCAACATGGCTAGGGGGTAGTACTCATTAAAGCTAGAAGATGCTTTAAAAGAGAATTGAATTTTATATTTAAATAAATACATATTAGAGTATTTAGAATTGAATTGGGCGGTTTATTGTAGATTAATTTCTACTCACTGCTTCGCTCACGTGAAATTTTAAAACGATATAAAATTGATTTTTTATCCCACGGAAATGCATTACAGGGATAAAAAGAAATCTGTTTTAATCCAGGACATCTGAATGCCTTTACAGTGCGATTAAAAACCTATTTTTTTCTTTACCGTTGATACTAAATACAAATAATATATTACTTGAAAAGATTCCCAAAGAACCTAGATAATTTTTTTATTAGGCTAAACAGTGGTTCAATACCATAAAAGTAGTAAATTAATGTAAAGATATAAATTAAAATGTCCACAAACATATTTTACCACAGATTGTCCTATGTATAATGAACGAGATATGGGTGAATTTTGTTGCGGATTTTTAATAAGACTATTATTCTTTATATTAAATTGAATTGGGAAATATATTTGGGAAATTTGAGAAATCTCTAAATTAATTTAATACTTATAACAGTTAAGGTGATTGCGAGCTAGGTTGCGGGTTTCAATAACTTGTAAATTGAAAGCCTTATGCTTTCCAGATACATAAAAAAAAACATTTGACAAAAATATAATGGAAAAAAACTCAAACGACTGTTTCGCGGCACTATACCGATGTTGAAGGGCTTTTGAAATTCGGAGCGCGCCGATCAACCCAACCCTTAGCTGAAACTAAAATTATACGTTCCAACCAAATTGTCTCCGTTGCTTGATTTTGAGATGTCTGCTTGGAATACGGTTCGCATTTTGGGAGCGAAATTTTGTTTACTGTTAAAATCGCTTTTTTTTAAATAATATATTTATTTATGTTACTTTATACAGTAGTTGTACTATCAGCAAACTTGAAGCATGACGACTATAAAGCTGCATTTTGTATAGGTACAATTACCAGCGACTACAATATAAAAAATGTCTTAACAAATTTGTTAATGCTTGCAAGCGAAAACGTTTCGGAATTGATCATGCGTCATGTTTGTCGATAGCTTGGAAATCTGTTGATGATTGATCCGATTCTCGGATACAAACGTCTTAGGTTCAATTCCGGTCCAGTACTAGTTATTTATAACTCATGTACATTCTACATCGTAGACACCAATGTATTCAATGGAAAAAGAAAACTTCGTGAGGAAACCTGCATGCCCGTAAGGGTGTGTAAAGTCTACCAACTTGCACTAGTGCAACATGGTAAATTACTGCCTAACCTCCTAATCAGGGGAGATCTATGCCCTTGTAGTGGCGACGAACTTACATCCAACATTATTTTAATACATAGGAGCACACTATAAAGAGCCACAGATCATATAGGGACCGCATAGTGTCGGCGTGCCATCCGGCATCTCCGCTGGTCCTCCTAAGCTCGACAGTGGTCTAGGCAAAACACACGCTATCTTATCAGGCAGAGATGAAATAGGCATTAAACGTTTTTCGACGCCGAAAAGATCAAAGTACTTCATACACTTGCCTCTCCAGAACTAATGAGTTTCTCACAAGTCGAGAGCTTTCTACTACCACAATTATATATAAAAAAAGGACTGAGTTTTATTCAGCTTCTGTTTTTTATTACCGGTATTTTATACCTCTACCGACGAATGAGAACAAAACAATCTCTGAAACTCTACAACTGTTTGGCGACTGACTCAAAGGTTTATATTACCCATTCTAACACCTCCGTCACATTAATTACGGTAATATTAACGCAATATGTTACAGACTTAACATTATCCCGTAATATTATAGTCAAGGAATTATTTTAAGGTAAAGATTTATGAAGAAATAGCACGGATTTTAGCTTTGTTAAAATAATTTGCTTTCACATTAATTGTCATGTGTAATTACATATTTGACATCATCATTATCAACCCATATAAGTATTCTTATTGTAATAAAGTGTTGTATTAAAGTGCATTAGTGCTGTAGTGGTTTTAGACACGGCTTACGATCGAAGGTTCGTGGGTTCGAATCCCGGTCCCGTACCACTGAGTTATTATTTGTAATTCATGTACGGTCTACATTGTAGACACCAATGTACTCAACGGAGAAGGAAAACTTCGTGAGGAAACATGCATGCCCGCATGGGTGTGTGAAGTCTACCAACGTGCACTAGGCCAGCGCGGTAGACTACGGCCTAATCCCCCTCCTGATCAGGGGAGATCCGTGCCTCTGTAGTGGGGACGATATGGACTGGGGATGATAATGATATTCTTATTGTATGTACAATTACAGAGCACGGCTCACCCCTCAGAATGAGAGGGGTTTATAATCTACCACGCTACTCTGATGCGGGTTGGCAGACTTAACACGCCGTCAAGAATATCTCTTAGGCATCTAGGTTAGCTCAAAATGTTTTCCTTCCCAGATTGAACAGAGTAATATTAAATACTAGCTTTATCCCGCGGCTCCACCCGTGTGAATGTCAGTTTTTTGCTACAGGAGAAATCCCGAAACAAATATAGATTTATATAAAAAAAACTTAATACCAGCTTTACTTGAGCTCTCGTACCTTAACAGCGGCTACTAAAACAGGGATCAAGCTATATCTTCAATTCTACTGGACGATTGGACGACTGGATGATTTTGATGAAACATTTTTATTTAAGTCGGAATAAAAACCTTTAAGACTATAACCATTTAACCAAAATTTACCTGCTGGTTTTTGGGTGATGCCCGAACAAACAAACAAACATCGACGGATTTGATTTCAGAAGCCCCTAATTAGTCGATCTGTGTTGTTTGTTTTTAAATATCTTTGATTTTTGAAAATTTGATATTTATCAATTTTATAATAATATAAATTACATTATTAAACGCACATGAATTCGTAAGGTGAGAGGTGCGTGCTTTGAAATCAACCTCGAAATCTAAGCCTACGCGTGCATGGTCATACCACCAACCTATCACCACTTTCGCTCGAGATAAGCATATTAAATCATTAATTACAACATTTATTCTTCTCCGTTTAACATACAAATATAATACAGCTTGTATTAGTTTCATAATTACTTTAAAAGCGTTATGCGAGCTGAGCGTCCGCGGAGACAGTTTTATGCAACTACCTTCCAACAGATATTTATTATATACAAGTTGTTAATATATTATTGTACAACTAATTTTTACAAACTTATGGAATTTAACTGCGATGTGCAGCGCCTAGTCGAACCATATTAGTTTATTGACGTTAAATATAGTAATTATGTAAATATTTTATTTTGATTAAATAAAATTAAAAAAATACTACATGCATTTATGTACTGCGTGTATTCGTTAGAAGTTGCACTTCTTTAATGTAAATATGTACATATATACATAACCTATTTCCTTTCCTTCCTTTTCGTGGGAACGCAATGAGGCATTTTAACGCTTTTGAACTTTAAAATGGCGGCGAATCGTGGTTCGCCACCCGACACGTCTCGTTTCCCGCGGGGGCGAAGAGTGGGCTTGCTCGTAGCAAGTGGAAAGAAGTCGTCTCTGCCTTCCCCAATTCTTCGGTAGTATAGTGGTCAGTATACCCGCCTGTAACGCGGAAGACCGGGGTTCGATTCCCCGCCGGAGAGCCAGGGAAAATGGCGTGAGTGTATGTATGTATATACATATATATACATATTTACATCAAAGAATATTATTATTAAAGAATATTATATATAATTAGCATCATTATCACCCCGAGTAAGTCTACTGTCCACATAGAGCTCTTCCTTAAACAGGAGAGTTGCTATATTCTTCGCGTTATGGTAGACGTCGTGGAGAATGCCTTAAATTTTGATTGAATAATATGATAACGCTGCAGCCTGTTATCCTGGAAAATTTCATAGCTGCTTATCACAGCATCCACCTAAGGATCACCTAAGGATGGAGTGACGGTATTATTATACCGGCTCCATACAGCTACAATAATATATGTGTGTATACAAATAATTATTGTCAGCTGGCGAATATGTGTATATAAATAAAATTAACAGCGGACTGATTCGCATATTAGCGTTGGCGACTAAGTGCGCGACTGATTACATCACGTGAATTTTTCTTTGCGATGCATCGTCTAAATTCTCTGTCATTATTTTCTTCTAACGCGCTATAACTACAAAAATAAACATAACAATAAATTTATGCCCTGGTATAAAGATATCCCAAGATTTGACGTTTGGAATATGACAAGCTTGCTGGATGTGGAAATGTATCTTGCTTGTATTCCCGACGGTACAGCCGAGTGCACTCGAAAGGTTAATAATTCGAAGCCGGTTCTGTATTCGTCTGATTCCCTATTCATATTCATATTTTCGTTTCACCTATTCGCCCCGGGACGCTTCCAAATTTAAATTTAAATCCTTAATTTTAACAAGACACGCGGCATAACTTGTGTTCGTGCCGTTTCCAGAATGTTCGCCGACTCGGAAGCAAATCTTCATTGTGTTACGAGATTTCAAATGAATGCTGTTTTAAGTGTGATTATTATTTATTAATGTAAATTAGACGTCAAATGAATGTTATTGTTTTGGCTTTTCTTAGACGCTATGCAGATTACGTTAAATATATTCAGATGTGTTTAGTTCAGCTTTATACAAAATAACGAAATTGATGAACGTGAGGAGATGTGTCAGGATCGTAGTATGTGGCGAACTGTGGTCTTTGCTTCCCCTTATGGGATACCGGCATGAATGTATGTGTTTGTGGCGACCTACTTCACTACATAGTACCACGTATCCTCAACAAATGACGCAGCACTAAAGTAACAACATTAGAAGTCTGAATCACGCGCATGAAGTTTTATAGCGACTTAGCATATACACGACGTCTCAACGCCAGAAATTTCACCCGTCTGGTCGGAAGATCTTCCCTTTTCCGATACTGCCACTCCTGCCACACTTCGACGCTATAGCTGGTGACATAATCATGAACGTTATCATGGGTCATAATCATCATCTCGCCATATATTTCTTTTTCTATCTCCATAACTATTAACGAGTTCCACAAATTCTCCTCGAGATGCCACTCTCAAATACAATCCAGACTTATTCACACCAAAACAATAAAACGTTAACATCACTAATTTATGAACCCGAATAACTACGACAACCGCAAGTAAGGAATGCAATCACTATTCGGTTAATTAATAATTCTAGATCGGTCTGAGGACATAAAGTCTGCGGTCGAGAGTCCTCCCCCCTCCTATTAGTACTCCGTTTTAATACTGCCCATATTTAGCCGGAGCCACACCCCACATATTAATTTTACGGTCCTACCTCTTAGTCTCGAACCCGACAATTTAGCTTTTAACAATTGCGGTGTGCCACGGCTAGACGCTCTTTGTGAGGACAAGAAAGAGCGAGTTTATTTCCTCTAATACTGAACACCATCTTGAGAAGCATATTTTATGGTTTATATTATTAAAAATAGTAACGTTTTCTGTGTGGTGGTATCAGTGTGATATGTGCTATTTTTATCACGGAAATATTTAGGGTTCTCGTATAAAAATTGAAAAACTGTAGAAATTATAGTGGGGGCCACTTAAATTGGCTACATTTGACATTTCATCAGAATGACCTTGCAAAGACAGCAACACAATAATATTATTTTTTTACTTTCTTTTCCAAAATTAGACCGATACCGGAAGTTCCAAAATTAGACATCTATTTTTTCAGCTACTGAATATATACATACATACATACACTCACGCCCCTTTCCCTGGCTCTCCGGCGGGGAATCGAACTCCGGTCTCCCGCGTTACAGACGGGTATACTGACCACTATACTACCGAATAATTGGGGAATTACTACTGAATATATATTTATTTTAATTAAAAAAGAGGAATTTTACGCATTATTCGAACTAATAAACCTCACTGACAGGTGTCAAATGTGGCCTATTATTTAAAGGGTCCTATTTTAGGAGCAAAATTACTATGAAAAATTCTAATAACCGTCAAATGTGTACCACCACGCGGGCGAAATTGTGCGCAGCAGCTAGTTAGGTAAATAAAAACGTAATTATACATGTGTTAGATCTATCATTTAATATTATTTAAAATTACCGCGCTTTAAAGTAATTGCTAGTTGTCTCTTTACTCGTTGTGTTAGCATTGTTTGAAATCAGGTGTCAACAACCAAATCTATTTGGTATCTGTGCCAGTTGCAAATAAACATTGAAGATAGTACACGTCGTTTTCATTGCAAAAGAGTATTTTTAAATTGAACCTTATATCTAGTACAGCATGTGTGTGTACACATTGCTATGTGGCGTTGGCATAATAAGCGTCACTGCACATCACGCCGTGGATGCTGTCGAGAACTAGCTGAGGAATGTATCAGAATAACGTGCAGTAGCGTTATCCCGTTATCCAATCAAAATCTACTGCGATCTCAAAGACGTCTGCCAAGCGTAAAGATTTTGGCAAATACTCTTCTTTTAGACAGGAGGCCCATGTCTAAGCGTGAAATCCTGGAGGCTGATGATGACAAATTATATAAGCAAAAGTCTCTGAAAGTTTCATATATTAATACTAACAATAACTCAAATAAAAAAAAATCAACAATTTATTTCAAAAAGGACAAATTCGTAGCACCCTTAACAGAGGAAGTACATATGTGTATTGTTTTTTAATCGACGAGTATATGAAAACATGTATGAGGCGAGAAAGTTATATCAAGATCGTAGTATGTGGCAAACTATGGTATCTGCCTACCTTTATGGGATCCCGGCGTGAGGGTATGTGTGTATGTACTAAAAACAACTTTAAATAAGCCGTAGTAATAGAGAATAGAAATTCCAACACCGCTATACGATAATATGATATTATAATACTATGTGGTTTCATTAAAGCCTTAGGAAAATGTCTGGCGAGACTGCGCCCCGTCCACTGTGTAACATGACAGCCTTTTCGGAGATTAATTTTATAGTTTACCGACTCTCGGCGGTGGGTTCACGTACGGAGGGAACGTTTTGAATTTATAATAAAATTTATTAGTGAAATTATAAGTTTTAATATTAGCATTTATATATTTAATATTGTATGTGTATTGCTATTTGTTCTATTATAAAATTGTAAAATATCAAATTTTGTAAATCAAAGATATTAAAAAAAACCACTTAGATCGACTAATTAAGGGCTTCTGAAACCAAATCCGACAATGTTTGTTTGTTTGTGCGGGCTTCAAGCAAAAACCAGCGGATAGATTTTGGTTAAACTATTACAGTCTTATACGTAGTTGATCCCATAATGAATTGGCCTAACTATGAAGAAATGAAGAAAATAACGTTACCAATTTTATTTTTCAATATAATGCCCACTAATACTGATACACTTCTCACATCTGTGAACATCTCTAGGTCTTTATAAAAGTAAGCACAATTCTTATCTTCAAAATGACTGAATCCGGTCGCCTGCAACTCTTCTTCGCTTGAAAATTTTCTTCCCCTTAAGGCCCGCTTCAAATTTGGAAATAAATAATAATCGGACGAGGCCATGTCAGGAATATAAGGCGGAT
>WUAW01010773.1:31592-45056 GCA_017165845.1 Thaumetopoea pityocampa
ATTTATAGTGAATTAAAATATTGCCCAAATTTTATGGAATATCATAATTTTTTTATAAGTAACCTTTAGTATGAGGTTTTTGATTTGACAATGCAAAATTTACAGAAACACCTTAGCACAACACGACACGCAGGTCTGAAATATGCTTAAAATCGCCGTAAACAACACTTTATGTTACGGGTGGAAAATGCCTGAACGCTTACCGCTGTGTCGTGCCCTCGACTATGTGGGGCTTGCTCTCACTAAAAACCACACGACGTGTCTCTGGCTCTTGCTCCCGGCCGCAGGGATTGCGCGCGGGACTCAGATACCGGTTAAATTTTCAAATCGGTTTGGCCATAAGCACATAGGAACATAATCATTTCCGGTATAAAGGAACCAAACCGGTATATTAAACGTTATTCTGCAAATAAAGTTCTCTTTAAGGTTAGTATTCATTAACCCGTATAACCTTAAAATTTGTTCGATGTAATGCCGCCAAGGACAGAAGCTCAAGAGTGTGCTATTCTACTATCTGCCGCGTTTGATGTTAACAGGTTTATTTCGGTTATAGAACGAAATTCTTTCGGTAACGTTATGATCGAAAACGATATATGAAACCGTTAAAAATCATTATTAACCGGTATATTTTTAACCGGTTCCGAGTCTTGATTACGCGAGCATGCGTCCGCGGTACCCACGAGCCCGGTTCTCCTTACTTCTCGACTCTTACTTGTGGGACGAATAGATCGCTAAGCGCCGCCTCCACACACCTGCTACTGATCGAGTGAGCAAGTACCGTTCCCGACTATAAACAACCCCTATTGAGACTAGATAAAGTTACCTCTATAAATATCAACACCACCATTAATACATATGATAAAATAGAAATTAGAAGTTATCTCTATTAGTACTAAGCGTAATAAAACTGAAAAAAAAAACTCAGAAATTTAACGCGGTACAATTTTTTAACATGTTTTTCAATTACCACTTAGTTTTCTTAAAGAAAACCAATGCAGGCCTGTGCCATTTGTCTGTTATAAATATTGTTACCATACTTTATGAATCCTATCCATCTAAAGGTTATCTGGAAGAGATCGATAGCGATAAGACCGCCCAATGTACACATTCTATTTCTTGTTTATTATTTTTGTAAAATTTGTTATATTGGTGTACAACAAAGAGTACTCTATCCTGTTCTATTCTATTGTGTATCAACGTGTGCTTATTTAAATGTGCAGCTATGTGCCCATATTGCTGATGGCAAACTGATGAATGAATTAGTTGTCCTATGTCGGTTGGCATAGAAGGCCAGATGGCGGCTACCTATCATTTTGATATTGAGCGATTGTAAAATTGGATAATCACAATACCATTTAATTTACTAGTTTTCAAAGTGAAAGTCTATTTGTTTATCTTCAAGGTTCAGTCATTAAATCCATCCATATCAATAACTAATATAAGCACATACATTAGACACAGATTATTTGTAGCTATTGTGAGAAGTATATAAACGCATTATATATCATGACCTCTGGGTTCATTCGACCATACTATTAGGGTGCAGACCTTCAACGGGAGTAGGCTCAGATCATAGTCTACCACGCTAGTCCGTAACGGATTTTATGTAATACCACTTTTCGAATATGAAACTCATATAAAATTCCCCTTTTCTATCGAGAACACGGTGTTTCAATGGCTTTGAGAAACCCCTGGGACTGACTGGGAATTTCTTCTGAAAATTTAGACTTTTTTCTGCAAGTTCTCTGGAAATCCACGATCTCTTATTCGCGTGTCGGCTTACAATACCTCTCGGTCACAATAGCCGCATAGAAACGCTGCGCCTGTTCTTATGTTCCACAATGCTGTCAAATTCATCTGTTGAATTATCTAAATGGGCTTCACGGAAGCTTCCCTCGATGTGGAACGAGGCTCGTTTGTCAACCCGTAATGACGTCGGTTTTGAACGCGCCGTGAATACTGTTACGTAGTGTTATTCTGTCTGTACACAATTAATTCACGGTTTTCGGTTATATTGCGGGCAGTAATGTGCGAAACTATAAATTAATTAGGGCGGAAAATAAATTGGGTGTTAATTACAATTAAACATTTATGCTTTATTCCATACTGTTATATTATATAAATGCGAAAATAATTATGTTTGTCTGTTACTTTATTTACTTGAACTGATCTTGACGAAATTTGCCACACAACTTGCTTTTTAGAGATGAACATGGAATAATTTATTCTGGAAAAACATGAGGTTCTTGTAGAATTAAAAAAGAAAATTAAATCCACGCGGAAGGAATCGCGAGCAACAGCTATTTTATATAAAATCTGATCTATGTAGTATAGATATATACTATACTACATTTTTTGTATAGACGAAAGAGGAAACTTTTCATATAGATAAACAGAGACAGTAATGAAAACGCTCTTGTATTTTCGTGTACCATCATCACTATGATAAAGTTATTGCGAGCGAAGCTTCGGGACTTTAATTAGTATAAGAAACTATTAAGATACCGTATGGAATTAATTATTGAAATTTTTAGTTAGGTTACATTTAAATTTTTTAACTCTCCTTCAATTTAAAAGTACCCTGTTCTAATTAAATATGAGCTCTATCCCAATCTGTCTCGTTTACATCGTTATACAACATGCCAGTTAACTTCTCTTTCACTTTACCATCATATCAGCTCACAGACGTCCACTGCTAGACATAGGCCTCCTCTAATGAACGCCACATCGAGCGGCTATTTGCCGTCTGCATCCACCGATTGCCCGCGACCATCTCCAAGTCATCGACCCACCTAGTCAGGGGTTTACCCGCATTACGCTTTTCGATTCGGAGACGCCACTCCAGCACTTTTAGGACCCCGACGTCCTCTTACACTTCAAACATAGTTATTCCTGGGCGTTCCTTTCCTATTTCTGTTTTTAACTCTATATTTTGTTCTAGTATATTTCTGTATTAATTTGTCATATTGTATGAAATTACACCACATTTAATAGCTTGATTTTCAATGAGTTTTGCTTGTTGCAGCAACAAAAGATGAGACCGACGGCGATGGCAGCGAGTGCCGCGGGCGGCAGCAGAACGGCGGCGGGCGGGGGAAGCTCACGTACAACGGCTACTCCGAGGAGTGCCTGGACCGGCTCGAGCCCAACGGGAACATACCGCACGACAAACACTCGCATTACGGTCAGTTTCAGGGGTTTTATCTATCGCAGGTATCGTCATCATCTCCATATTCGTCCCCGCTACAGGGGCACGGACCTCCCCTCTTCAAGAGGGGGATTAGGGGGATAACCCACTGGCCTAGTGCGTATTAGTAAATATCATTCATGTAGGTGTGCAGGTTTCCTCACGAAGTTTTCCTTCCCGATTAAACACATTGTGGTGCCTATGATGAATACCGTACATAAATTAAAAATAATTCAGTGAAACGGANCGGACCTCCCCTCTTCAAGAGGGGGATTAGGGGGATAACCCACTGGCCTAGTGCGTATTAGTAAATATCATCCATGTAGGTGTGCAGGTTTCCTCACGAAGTTTTCCTTCCCGATTAAACACATTGTGGTGCCTATGATGAACACCGTACATAAATTAAAAATAATTCACTGAAACGGGAATCGGCTCTACATTTATTTCTGATCCTGGAATTATCCCGACATCATGGTTTATAGTTTTTGTAGGGGATATGACTGTGGATTGGTTATTGATGGCTGACTACTGTCTGACGTCAAATGTAATCCCCATATCATCAAAATAGCTGCGACAAATATATTATTTTTTATTCAGTCACCAGCTGGGACATTTAGTTTTACTGGCCTTTTGGCAGTAGATCTTAGAAAAAGGTTATATCCTGTGTTATATTTTTCACACAATGTTAATCTTTATACGCAACAGCAAATATCATTAAAAAGAAACCCTTTCTGTGAAAATTGTATCGGATGGAAACATTGTTATCCCACTCGCGTGCCCGTGCCATAATAGCAGTGACATCATAAACCAGTTTGTGCATCCTTTTTTTATTATAAAACAATTACCCCTACCACCAGATTTGAAATTTTCTCATATATGAACGGATTTGTAAAATTCTATTATAGATTTTATATAATTTGTTAATAAAATTAACTTGAACAATTGAATCAGATACCCTATTGTTCGACTCAAATACTGACTAGTAACTAGGCTACACAACATCCTCAAAGCCTAAACTACATTTACTATATAAAATGCAAAATGTTATACTATTATTGAAAAGGTCAATAAAGTCAGTCTTTATAAAGTACAATGATGCTGATTCTGTTGTCACAGAACTTAACTAAATTTAGTTCCTCCCTATCTTTCTTTAATTTCAAACGTCAAAACGAGATAGCTACAATTTTGTTGCTGTCAGTTTCGTTTAGACGCGTCAAAATTAAAAGATCTAGACGCGATCTCGGAACATACGGACTAAAGATACGCAAAAACGCAAAATGTTTTTGAACCGTTTCACAGAAACTATACTCGGTACTCGCTATAAATGTTTGTTATCTCGTTTTGGAGTTTGACATTAGAAAAAGATAGGGAGGGACTAAATTAAGTACTGTTACACCAGAATCGGCACCAATAAATTATACTTATTATTGGTTATTATTTCATAGTATAGAACTAGAGACAGTCAAGTCTAAATAGATATTGTACGCTCGGGGATCTTACATCATCACATGTTTTCATCGGGGCTATTATCGAAGCTGTTTAAGTTCTGAATTCCCAAGTCACGTATTAAAATGTCAAACTTTTTTTGGAAAAGCTTATTAATATAAAAACGGCTTCAAAAATAAGTTGGTTGTGTAATAACTCTACACAACATTCCAGTTTACTTTTGTTAAAAATCTCTTTTCGTGGTATATTTTAAGATTGCAGGTCACTGGGAATTACCCTGTAGGCTTAATTTATTTATTTACATTTCATACACCAACGCCTAAAGCATTTTCGGCCAGTCAATCTTTAGATGGTGCTGACATTACATAAGGTAGGTGAAGTATCTTATGTAAAATAAAGGAGTGTAAAACCGTGCTTATGTAAATCTTATATAATACACTAACAGATATATCGCTTATCCAATAGAATAATGACCTAATTGCAAAAAAAGTTATAAACACATAATTTGGATGATTTGTTGTTTAATATGGATTTTTTCGAGAATGCTCAAATTATTAATAATAATCTATAAATAAATGATGAAAAATCATGATAATCGATATGATGTACAAAATGGGTATAATCCAATTTTAAACTGAAACGCTTCTTCTGATAAATAATTGCAAAAATGTAATTACGTCGTTGTTCTATTGGATGAGCGATATGTTCTATACAAATACATGAATTGGTATACAAATTAGTATATAAATGTAATATAACATTATAATTAATATATAATGTAATAGTATGATCGATCAGTCAGTTGTAGTGACATGTAATTTGAATAATTTAGCGACGATATGATGGTTAAGGGATCACGCGGGATCACCAATGTAACAACGTTGTGATATTACGAATAATCGACATTGACGCGGTCGGCGCCGCGGGCGGGAGGTACAATATGGTACCTGCGACAAATAGATTCAGTCGCCAGCTGGGAACGTTAGTTTTACTGGCCTTTTGGCAGTAAATCTTAGAAAAAGGTTATATCCTGTGTTAGATTTTTCACGCAATGTTAATCTTTATACGCAACAGCAAATATCATTAAAAAGAAACCCTTTCTGTAATCTTTGAAATTATTTTTCGTACGTTACGAAAATTGTCGACAATTAATTAAATAAACGAATAACTATACTAATTTAAATATATTCATAATTTAGAACACGATTTTATGATTAAGCCATTTAAGAAGAGCTGCAAGTGTAAATAAATTTGAGAACAGTTAATTGCCAAACACGATAAAGTTTAGAAAGCATTTTGTTACTGACACGAATTTTACAATTTTACACCGGTAAAATTCCGATTAAACGTTGAAGCGTTCAACTTGTTAACAGAATTAAGAGCAAAATTATGAAACTCGCAATGTAAACATCGTTCTATTCTTACAATCTACTTGTGAGGATATAAAAATAAGTGCATTCCTACTAAATAGGGTTATATTCTGTTTTTGTATAGCGGTGCAGTGATTTGTACGGTATCGTGGGCGTCAAAGGAGGGTGCAAAAGGGTGAACTTACACCCCAATCATGAATGAAAATACACAGAACAAAATCTATGTACTATTATAAAATAGTTAAATGTCAAGTTTTGTAAATCAAATATATTAAAAGAAATTACTCAGATTGACTAATTAAGGGCTTCTGAAATCAAATTCTTCGATGTTTATTTGTTTGTTCGAGCTTCACGCAAAAACCAGCAAGTAGATTTTTGTTAAACTGTTATAGTCGTAAAGGTCTTATTCCGGCTTAAATACTGCAGCATGTTTCATCAAAATTGGACCAGTGGATTTGAAGGTACAGCTTGATACATATTTTAATAGCCGCCGTTAAGGTACGAGAATTCAAGTAAAAGTGGTTCTAAGGCTTTTTATATAAATTTATGATTGTTTTGGGATTTCCCATGCAGCGGAAAACAGACATACACGCGGGCAGAGACACGGGCAAAAGCTAGTTAAAAAATTAAAAGCCTCTGTTTGAATAAAAACTTAGGCGTCATGGTTGTCCAAATTTGGCCAACACCTTGTCAATGATTCACTATTCTCCTTTACCCCTTTTCCGTGAACACTGAGTCGATGAATGATGATGAAATTCCATATTGTTTCATTTGGTAGCAAAAATTTGTAAAAAAAATCAACTAGCAGTTTTTTTATATCACAAATAAACAAAGTAAGGAGCATGCAGTCTATCTGATAGTGTCTACAGACACGGAAGGTCACTTACAGAAGATTGAAGAGCGGTTGATGTATTTAACTGTTTCGATTCTAATATAACACCCGAAGAAGGATCTGTTAGGCGTTTACTCGCTGCGAGGGCGCACTTTATCGACGTCGTCGTTGTCGTGGAGCTCCAGTCCGCTGGACTTGGGCCTCCTCTTTAAAAAGTAGAGATTTGCCATAATCTCCACGCTTGGCAGATGGAGGACGCGTGTTGGAGATCCCAGTAGATTTAGATTGAATAACAGGATAACGCTTCTGCCTATGTATTATCCTGGTGCATTCCTTTGCTGATTCTCACTGTGTCCACGGCGAGATGTGGAGTGACGCTATTATTATACCGGCGCCACACAGCGATGCCGACACCACACAGCGGCGCTATCTGGAACACAACAGCACTCAAAATACCGCTGTTTGACGGTAGATTGAAAATAAATTGTAGAGAGGCAACATTACAAACACACAACTTTCTTTTTTCAGACTTATAAATTTACTATAAATATTTAGATACGCAATAAATTAGAAATAGATTAGGTTTTAACCTTTATCAAATGGCGGCGTCGTGTTTTGCCACCCGACACGTCTCGTTGCCCGCGGGGGCGAAATGTGGGCTGCGGATAGCCACTCTGCTACATCGAACGATCGTAGCAGGTTGAAAGAAGTGGTCTCTGCCTACCCCAATGGGAAAGAGGCGTGACTGTATGTATATAGATTAGTTTACAATGGGGCTGATATAATCCAAAGGATTAAAGCCCTTAAAATTAAAAAAAAAATTAAAACGGTTCCACATGACAACTGTTATAATAGGTAATACATTACTAATTTACCTGCTACTGAAACCGTGCCGAAACGGAGGACGTGTGTGAAGCCCCTCTGTATGTATGTGTTTATCTATACTATTATGAAATTGTTAAATATAAAATTTTCAAAAATTAAAGATATATTTAAAAATAAACTACTCATATCGTCTAATTGAGGGCTTCTGAAACCAAATCCGTCGATGTTTGGTTATTTGTTTGTTTCTTTGTTTGTTCGGGCTTCACGTAAAAACCAGCGAGTAGATTTTGATTAAACTATTACAGTCTTAAAGGTACTATTCCGACCTAAATACTGCGGCATCTTTAATCAAAATTGGAGCAGTAGAATTGGGGATACAGCTTAATCCCTGTTTTAATAGCAGCCGTTAAAATACGAGAAGTCAAGTAAAAGTGGTTCTGAGGCTTTTTATATAAATTTAATGTTTCTGGATTTCCCATGTAGCTGAAAACCTATATTCACGCGGGCGTAGCCGCGGGCAAAAGCTAGTATCGTATAATTCTCTGTATTCTTGTTGCTTGACGCACACCAGATAATTGAAATTTGCACCAGAATGCATTTGGTGCGTCACTACCATTCCGTGAATCCGAAAACACTGAATGCGAGTTAGTTCATTAGAGACAAGCGCACAAAATTGAATACTTTTACGTAGGTGTTTGTATTAATTATAAAATTGTTAAATGTCAAACTTTGTAAATCAGAGGTATTTCAAAGAGCTACTCAGATCGACTAATTAAGGGCTTCTGAAACCAAATCCGTCGATGTTTATTTTGTTTCTTTGTTCTAGCTTCACGCAAAAACCAGCGGGTAGATTTTGGTTAAACTGTACAGTAGGTACTATTCCGACTTAAATACTGCGGCATGTTTCAACAAACTCGGTTTGCACACGCGCACGTGCGCGTGCTCGCGCGCACACACGCACACGCGCACGTGCTGCGCGTGCTCGCGCGCACACACGCACACGCGCACGCGCTCGCACACGCACACGCACACGCGCTTGCACACACACACACACACGCACATCCATACGAACACGCACACCCACACACGCGTACACACACACGCACACATACGCGCGCACGCAAAAAATCAGATATTTCGTTCCCAATTGAGGGAATGTCGTCAGTGATTAAAAAGTTTTAAAAAGAACGACAGACGTTAATGTTATTCTATCATACTTTTTAAAGTGACCAATAAGTCCGAATGTAACGTATGGATACAAAAAGGTTGGATATTAAATTTTATTGTGATACGTTCAGACCTAGATTATAAAATGCACCCAGATGCCATATATATGCACTTTCCCAAGTCCTCCGATCGATAGATCTCATGGACCTGTGAAAGTCTCTAATTATGCGTAATGAATAGCATGAATCAAAGTTGGAATTAAGAAGACGTGTCTGAGCAGGAATCGCCAAGATACTGTTAAATTGGGAACAGTATGCCGATGCATGCCCATTCATTCGAGTGCGTAAAGTATAATAGTAGTTGTTACACCAACGTAAAAGCTATTCGAGTAAATAAATGCAATGACTCCCTGAACAGTCGGAGTAATTTTGAACGGTGGGGCTGTGGTGGGTTTTGATTTTAATATCGTTGTTACATTCTCTAATAGGGTAGTTGACTCAATTTTTTATATTAGTTTTATCACCATGTTATGCTATGTATATACAATCTAAAATAGAACTTTCAAACCTTTCAAATCTGGTAGTGTGGGTAATCGTTGAGTCACAAAAAGATGCGTATACTGTTTTATGACATCACTGCCACCTTGGAGCGGGCATGCGAGAGAGATAGCGAGATGTTCCCACAACACCTGGCCCTTCCGTATGATACATACATACATACACTCGCGCCGATATCCCATAAGGGTAGGCAGAGACCACGCTTTCCAACTACTCCAATCATTTAATATAGCAAAGTGGCTATCCGCAGCCCACATTTCGCTCCCGCGGGCAACAAGACATGTCTAGTGGCGAAACACAACACCGCCATTTTANNTGTTAAAGTTCCTCATTGCGTTCCCACGGCTTAGTGGAGAGGAAAGGAAAGAGGATGAGGTAGGAAAGGTAATTGAGCAAGGAATATGAAATTTAGGAAAAGGACTATAGGGTATAGGGTACTACTGTTTGCCGGACAGGCTAAAAGACTAAAAACTCCCTGACCTTCATTTTTATAATATTTACTACCTCATTTTGCCTCTAATTCCGGTACTGTTTTAACAGAAAGTTTTATTTTTAATGGTATTTGCTGTCGCGTATAAGATATTGTAAAAAGTCAAATATAGGAAACTACCATATTGGGGCACCATGTCCAGTAATGACAGATTGATGATGTTGTGATGCGACTGGCTGATCTTTAACTCACGAACGTTCGTTATATACAACTACAATTATCTGAGTTAAACTCACATAAAATTTTAATTCTGTTTTAACAACACATATAAGTGAAGACACCTATAAGTGAAACAATAAAGACAACTATATCAAATTAAACAAATTAATCTTTATGATGAGATCACTAATTCAAATTTACGAATATGCGATCAGCAGAACAATCGCAAAATAATTTATGCATTATAAATAATTTATTTACCAGATTGTCCCACATTTATGGGATACGCCATGATTCAATGAATTGTCGACCTCCAAATACGTATGTAGCCTATCTATACAATGATAATGCATTCGCCTAATGTCATTGTTAAGTGGTCAACTAATGCTGTAGTTAATTCAATTACATACAACTTCGACCTTTAATTATTATAAATAAAATTGTTATTTCTTTAAAATTGCTTCTCTTTAAAATTATTAACGGCTTAAATTATAAAACGGCTTCTCTTTATAATTATTAGTTACTAGCTTTTGCTCTCGGCTCGCCCGTGTAGTCCATTTAAGAACTCTGAAATCTCGGGGATCCTTAGATTCATAAATTTAAACAAAAAAGCTTTGCATTATTATAAATTCTCATTTTACTTGATTGCATAGTTAGCATAGTTTATTAGCATATTCAAGACCACATATAAGCTGTATATGGACGGAATATCCGTCAAAAAACTCATTCAGTGGTTCTTGTGTGATCTTATTTCAAAGACACAAACAAACAGACAAAAATGTATTACAAAATGTTTGTCTATATCGATAAGGAGATATATCCTAATTAAAATTTCCGAAAAATATTTGCTCCACTTTTTTCAAAATTTAATATATACTATGTACATTATAATAGAATCGTAAAAGCGGGTTCTATTTAAATGTATAAATATAAAGTTCTACGGTGCCAAATAAAAGACATACCCAGAGATATAAGATATTAAATCCACAAGTACTAAAGTGATCGGACCTCAATAAAATTAGATTTTAAATTTGTTTTTTGGCACCTGATGCTCTAGGCCTCTAAGCTACTGAAATATATTATAGAAAGACTAATTCCCATGTTAACCTATACCTACTATTGTTGGTGGTGATATCCTTAAAATTGTACAGCAATACGTATCTAATTGAAAGGTTCTTATTGAGAGCAAAACGGATTTTGTTTTTATTAGAAAACATATCCATCAACGGAATAGCCTAGTAGCCAAGTTGTAATAAAATAAATAACGTGTAGAATTTTTTGAGATGTCAACATTGCCATTATCGTCCTTCTTCCCATTTTAACCTTAAACTCTATCAGTAATCAGCACTCCACTATCTATTAAATAAATAAAACTTAGATGTGGAATGGAAACGCCCCAGCGTGCAACTCCGCCGCAAGCCCCGCCCGTCACCTCAAAGTGTTAGCAGGGCAGCCGCTTCACCGACAGGAAGATATCTGAGAACATAAAAAAAGTATTTTTTGTGGTTTTTGTGTCCTCAGATATCTATTAAATAAATTAACTCAAATCGTGTAATGATTACTTGTATGATCCTTATATAAATCGTAATATTTTTTAGTTTTTTTTTACGTATATAAACGGGCAAATTAGCATGCGGGTCACATTCTGGTAAGCACTTACCATCGTCCGTGGGCATTCGCAACACTATTAGAGTTACTGACGCATTGCCGGCCTTTAGAAAGACGTATTATTATATGATAATTTTTTTTTTAAATATGGTACATTTGCTTAGCTTACTCTAGCTGCTTACGTTAACACCCATGAATATGTTTATCATTCGTGATTTAATAAAATCTGCTCTATTATTTATTTCTCTATGTGAACTGTACATTTACATCGCTATAATCCATCTTCGCTATAGAGAATATTCACTGTGTCCTCGGGACTTAAATACACGTATCTCACATTTGTCCCAGAACATCACGCGCCACTGTACAGAGACACATTCGAGTTGATCACCATTCCAGATACATGCACCGCGATTTACGCTGATTTGCATTCGCGTTATTACGTATAATTACCCATTAGAGGCCCGACTGCTAAAGCGCCTAGGCATAAAACTGTTATTTTAGACTTCACTGCAATTATGAAGATTGCGCTGTCATTTAGATCTATTTATAAACTAAATACTAATACCATTTACCGTAGTTTCTAATATGGATTGAAGGACAGACAGCTATTACTTAAGACTAAAAAAGACGTTTGGAACAGATATACGGAAATTTTAGTATACTAGGTTTTATCCCCGGCTCCGCTCGCGTGAATGTTAATTATAGACTTACAAAAAAGCCAAATAAACAAATACTGCAATTAAACAAATAATACAATTTGACTGCACGGATGACTCAGTGGTTTAAGCGTTCACTGCGCTGTCGAGTGTTGTGTGTTCGATCACCACACGGGATAACATCTGTGTAATCCACAAATTGTTGTTCTGAGTCTGGGTGTTCTGTGTTGCCGTTATCTGAACGTTTGTAAAGTGCCCGCGGCACAGGAATTAATCCTTATGCGGGAGGTGTCTCATAAAAAAGAATAGACACGAATAAAATAAAATACGGTTTCGGTTTCAGAAGCCCTTAATTATTCGATCTGCGTTAGATTTTTTGAAATATCTTTAATGTACAGACAATGATGTTCTACAATTTTATATAGGTTTTTTTTTAAATTATAATAAGCTAGCACTTGACTACAATCCCACCTGATGGTAAGTGGCGATGTAGTCTTAGGTGGTAGAGCGCACTAGCCTAGTAGAAACCTGTTCACTCTTTTCTTGAAAACGTCCACATTGTAATCTGAGGGAAACACTGACGCCGGCAGACTATTCCACTCCTTGAAAATCAAATCAAAAGGTATATTATTTGAATTTGATATAGGTATATGTTATAATTTGAATTTGATATTTGATGTGAATTTAATATTTTGTATAGGTTAGCTTTAAAAACCTTGCGCGGCTTCACACATTTACATTATTACATCCAAGTTTTTCTATTTATAGACAGTGTCATTTACCCCTACATAATCTCTACACTTGGCAGGAGTTCTTGGAGATCATAGTAGATTATGATTGATAAAAAGAATAACGCTGCCGCACATTATCCTGATACATCTCTTAACTGGTTCTCACAGCATTTACTGGAGGAGATTAACTGATGTTATTGTTATGTCAGCGCAACACAGCTATAATTTAAATATAGGTTATACAAATTTAACTATAGGTGTTACAGGAAACCCATTAGGCGCGTCACGAAATTCATTATTGTTATCGTTAAAGACGCTGACGGCTACCATTTCCCGTCCTTTATTTAGACGCTCAACAATAGAACGCTTGCCTTTAGAATATCATATCTTTGCAGGGAAAGTCATGTCCATTCAACAATATAACGTTCCCCGC
>WUAW01010773.1:45069-55492 GCA_017165845.1 Thaumetopoea pityocampa
GGTCCAGTTTGCGGTGAGTAAAAATAAATAACGGCATAATCGGCATGATCACACCACTTACTTAAAGGTTGTCTGGAAGAGCTCGCATATTGAGATAAGACCGCCCAATGTACACTTTCTGTTTGTTCTTTATTGATAGCATAATTTATANGAATTTGATATTTGATGTGAATTTAATATTTTGTATAGGTTAGCTTTAAAAACCTTGCGCGGCTTCACACAGTTACATTATTACATCCAAGTTTTTCTATTTATAGACAGTGTCATTTACCCCTACGTAATCTCTACACTTGGCAGGAGTTCTTGGAGATCATAGTAGATTATGATTGATAAAAAGAATAACGCTGCCGCACATTATCCTGATACATCTCTTAACTGGTTCTCACAGCATTTACTGGAGGAGATTAACTGATGTTATTGTTATGTCAGCGCAACACAGCTATAATTTAAATATAGGTTATACAAATTTAACTATAGGTGTTACAGGAAACCCATTAGGCGCGTCACGAAATTCATTATTGTTATCGTTAAAGACGCTGACTGCTACCATTTCCCGTCCTTTATTTAGACGCTCAACAATAGAACGCTTGCCTTTAGAATATCATATCTTTGCAGGGAAAGTCATGTCCATTCAACAATATAACGTTCCCCGCGACATTTTTCTTGAAAGCTTCCCGTTTCTTCGGAGGGAATTTATATGGGCATGTCTTTGTATTGCCAGTGGGTCCAGTTTGCGGTGAGTAAAAATAAATAACGGCATAATCAGCATAATCACACCACTTACTTAAAGGTTGTCTGGAAGAGCTCGCATATTGAGATAAGACCGCCCAATGTACGCTTTCTGTTTCTTCTTTATTGATTGCATAATTTATGTTAGTGTGCCATAAAGAGTATTCTAGTCTATTAGCTTTTGCCCGCGGCTCCGCCCGCGTGAATGTCGTTTTTCCGCTACATAGAAACTCCCGAAACAGTCATACATTTATTTATAAAGCCTTAGAACCACTTTTAGTTGATCTCTCATACCTTAATGGCAGCTACTAAAACAAGGACTACTGGACTTATTTTGATGAAACATGTTGCAGTATTTAAATCCTAATAGTACCTTTAAGACTGTAATTTTGAATAAAATACCCGCTGATTTTTGCGTGAAGCTCGATCAAACAAACATAGATTGATTTGGTTTTAGAAGTCCTTAATTAGTCGATCTGAGTAGTTTTTTTTTAAGTTTCTTTGATTTACAAAATTTGATATCTAACAATTATATACTAGTATAGATTACCACTAACCCACCCAAAACTAGGATTGTAGCGGGGGTTGAGGGGTTGCGGCTTGAAATTAATTCATATGACCGATTGACGTATTTTAAATCGTTGTAAGCTCTCTACTTTGTCATCGAGAAATTGTTTTATGAATCTTCTGATATAGAGAAGTTATAAAAACTACTCGAAGCCGAAGGCGAGTCTCTGTCTTAACTACACCGCCATAATCCTAATCGGCATAATCGATCGATACAAATCTATGATTATTATCCTCATCGATTTGTATTCTCATGATAGATTTTGAACGTATAAAGTATATTATCAAACTATTTTATATAAATAGTGTATTTACACTATTAAGTATATAATTAAGTATTTACTTAATTTTACAAATAATGACCTCTTTACATAGTTTATAATGAAATACCCAAATATAAATACAGACACCGTTAAAGTATCTTCACGCCCAAGTGTCCAAATAACTCGTGTTCAAATGAAGCAGAGCACCCGGCGCGTGGTGAAGTTCTCTGTTTGACATGCATAAATAAACGTAGTACATTGATAAATAAATCCTATTCGGGCCAACCTGCCTGTTATATGTGATATTTTGTTAAACAGTTTTCCGGTTTAAATTTTTTTATATAAATATCAGGACTGAATTTACAGGTAGGTAGTTAGAATTCGTGGTACCTCTACTTATGTAATGAATATTGTACAGGTTCATATTCAAAACCCTTTGAATCGATTCAACTTCATTTTATTACGGTTAGGTAACTGATATATATATGATATATATGATACATTTTTTTGTAACACTACAGATGTTTGATACGAGTAATGAAAGAAATGAAATGGCTATTGTTAGTATATTAGTAGTCAAATTCTGTTGACGAATAGTAATAGCTTGCAAAGAGCTGTCAAAGATATTTTCATATTAACATGTATGGTTTTAAAATTTTAATGTATACCTACTGTCGTGATGATAGCGATTGATCCTCGTCGAATAGCTATTTTTTTTCTAGTGAAACAGCACTTCCGCGATCCTAAATTTCAAATGCTAGTGTTGTTATGTCTGAAGGAGCAGCACTCAGTAGTTAATTAGAATGGCTTTGAAATAAAACGTATAATTGTTGAGCACGTGAAAAACGTTAACGCGAGGGCTCTTGTCTCAAAAGGAGAATCTTTTAGGGTGTGACATAAAGAAACTAATTGAAATGATAAATAGCATATAAAACGTGAACCCATCTAAGTATTGGTCCGTCCCGTCTAAGTTCTGATCAGAACAGAGTCATCCCTAGTCCATATTCGTCCCTATTACAGGGACATGAATCTCCTGTAATCAGGAACGGGATTAGGCCATAGTCTGCTACGCTGACCTAATGGGGATTGGTAGACTTCACACACCCTTAAGATCATGCAGGCTTCCTCACAAAGTTTTCCTTCTCCGTTGAGTAGATTGAAGTCTACAATGTAGAACATACATGAGTTTGAAATAACCCAGTGGTACGGGCCGAGATTGAATCCACGAGCTTTCGATCGCGAGTCGTTTCTATCACCATTAGACCACCAATGTTGAGGATATATACGAAACAGAATATTCAAAAGCAATTTAATAAATTATAAAAAGTCGTAAGTTATTTAACAAAAAAAACTCTCTAATCGAAACTCTCCGTCTTTTGTATGTAGGTAATTAAATATGAAACCGTACTAAAGATCAAGTCAATTATTTAGTATTACTTGTAAAATTTGAATAATAAAAACAAAATACCCAAAACAAAGTCCTATGTACAGACAGGACATAGCACAAAGTCACATCTATACTATTATAAAATTGTTAAATGTCAAATTTTTAAAAATCAAAGAAATTTAAAAACAAGCTATTCAGATCGACTAATTAAGGGCTTCTGAAACCGAATTCGTCGGTGTTTGTTTGTTTGTTTGTTCACGCAAAAACTAGCTGGTAGATTTTGGTTAAACTGTTACAGTCTTAAAGGTACTATTCCGACTTAACGCAGCATGTTTCATCAAAATCGGTCCCGTAGAATTGAAGATACAGCTTGATCCGTGTTTTAGTAGTCGCCGCTTTGGTACGAGAGGTCAAGTAAAAGTGGTTAAGGATTTTTTTTATGTTGCGGAAAACTGACATTCACGCGGGCGGAGCCGCGGGTAAAAGCTAGTATGATATATAACTCCTTATTCTAAGCAACGTAAGTGCATTTACGGCATCTGTAACGTTCAAATTGTGCTTAAAAAATAAAAATACCTTTGTATTTAACGTAATATCCACAGTGAAGATTGGTGTCACGTGCTATAAATAAGAATTGATAATTTTCATTACATTAGGAGCTACGTTTGATTATAATATGAAATCAGTTCGTTCCCCTCGGCGGGCTTTAGGACCGGCCACTTTAACGAATAAACAACTTATTGTCTCCCATCCGTGGGGGACCATTAAAACATCATGAATGTGCAAACGGTGCGCTGCGTTTCTCGTCTAACAACTGTCTTACGTCAGACTGTGATGATGACGTTTTATTTGTATATACAAAGGATTATGTATTTTGTTTACCACCAAAGCTGTTCATCATCATCAACTCATCTACTGTTCCACTGCAAAGTCTCCTCTCAGAATGAGAGGTATTTCGTTGTGGTACACNCACTTTAACGAATAAACAACTTATTGTCTCCCATCCGTGGGGGACCATTAAAACATCATGAATGTGCAAACAGTGCGCTGCGTTTCTCGTCTAACAACTGTCTTACGTCAGACTGTGATGATGACGTTTTATTTGTATATACAAAGGATTATGTATTTTGTTTACCACCAAAGCTGTTCATCATCATCAACTCATCTACTGTTCCACTGCAAAGTCTCCTCTCAGAATGAGAGGTATTTCGTTGTGGTACAACACGCTGATGTAATGCTGCAGACTTCACACGTAGTCGAAAAAATCTCCCTGGCATACAAGTTTTCTCACAGTGTTTTGCTTGAACATTTGAAACGAATGATGTTAGTTATCTACTATTAGAAAATTGTTAAATGTAAAATTTTCAAAAATCAAAGATATTGGAAAACAAACTACCTGATATAGACTAATTAAAGGCTTTTGGTACCAAATGACTCGATGTTTGTTTGTTTGTTTGTTTGTTTATTCGGGCTTCACGCATAAACCAGTGGGTAGATTTTGATTAAACTATTACAGTTTTAAACGTACTATTCTGACTTAAATACTGCGGCAAGTTTCATAAAAATCGGATACAGCTTGTTCCCTGATTCAGTAGCCGCCGTTACGGTACGAGAGGTCAAGTAAAAGTGGTTCTATAACTTTTTATATAAATTAAGGCTTTTTATATGATTGTGTTGAGATTTCCCATGTAGCGGAAAACCGACATTCACACGGGCGCAGTCGCGGGCAAAAGCTACTTAAATTATAAATACGCATATAATTTCAAAAAAGTCAGAAACCNTGACTTAAATACTGCGGCAAGTTTCATAAAAATCGGATACAGCTTGTTCCCTGATTCAGTAGCCGCCGTTAAGGTACGAGAGGTCAAGTAAAAGTGGTTCTATAACTTTTTATATAAATTAAGGCTTTTTATATGATTGTGTTGAGATTTCCCATGTAGCGGAAAACCGACATTCACACGGGCGCAGTCGCGGGCAAAAGCTACTTAAATTATAAATACGCATATAATTTCAAAAAAGTCAGAAACTTGTGCCTTGGATTTGTGCTCAAGATATAAAACTTACTATGCCTGGTCATGCCACTAGGCTATAACTGTTTAAACCTAAGCTATTATCTGGTTATAATTATTTTAATCGTTAATTAGGTTTATTTTCTGTATGATATTAGTAGAGAATACGATAGCACTATGTAAGAAATACCATAAACATAATATAATTTACTATTTAAATTTTCATTTATAACTCACGCAGGATAATTAAAAACTCAATCAGAATCCAAAGAAATACATACACAAAGTGATTTCGAATATTCTTGCTGCTTAACATGAAACATTTATTATTAAACTCTTTCAGTGTATGGGTTCACATTACACGTAGGATAATTAGAACCCGAAAGAACACGAATACTTACTTTGAAGTTAACTCGCAAGAGATGAGTTTATCAAAGTTACGTTTATAGCGAAACCTCTGTTAGAGTCCTTTCATACGTAGATTGATTCTTGACGTATTGCCAATTGTATTTCCACATTTATGACACAAATTGTTTCACCATTGAAAAGATGATGAAGGTACTAATGTCATGGAATTCATCATTTGTGGGTTGTTGCGAATATTAGCATCAGCAGTTGCGGAACTTCAAAGATAATTTTAATATCAGCGTCAGCGTTAGCATCCGCTCTGATTAATGCTGATTTTCATGTAGCGACATGAATTTTGGGGGCGGCGTTTATAACACGTGCCGTGCTCTCGCGAACTCAGTTAACAATTATTTGGTTCTGCGGGTTTAATTTATAAGCCACAATCGTCTCACTGCTGAAAAATCAGCACAGCTTTTAAAATACAATTTGCTGCTCCTGAACTTTCAATATTAATAAATATTAATAAGTTAATAATAACTCTAGGAACTGGAGAAGAAAAATCTAATTAATAACTAAATAAAGAACTCTATAATATAGCAAGGTATTTTTCATTACCAACTTAGCATTTTAAATTTCTTACATTGTATGTAATTTAGTGAGACTTTAGCTTCAGCTGAAAATTTGAAAAATCAACGTAAGCGCATGTTGATGTTACAAAAACTCGCTTCAGCAACAAAACCCTGATTTGTATCGATGTTTTATCGGCTCGCATTCGCTTATCGAGTACAAAACACTACAAACACAAAAAAGTCTCTAAGCTAATTTATCTGTACTTACTTATATAGAATGTTTGGCATATGATGAACCTATTACTTATTGTATAATAAATATTCCTATAGTCGACTTTTACAAAACAATCACAGGAGTCGATTATGTTATTCGATTATATGATTATATATTATATTAATATCGATTATATGATATGATTCGATTTGTACACCTATATAAGCATCAGCAACTAAATTAATTAACTAAATTATTGTCCTAAATTTCCATTTGAATAAGGACAATTACGTTAAGTGTTTCAAAATTATTTCGTTGATTGATTATGATTAGCACGTTAGTAATTAAGGATATAGCCATTGTTACATGGATATGAGCACAATAAACCAAAATTGTAACACTGGGGCACTGAAATTTGGGTATTACAATATACACTACAAATATATAATGAGAAGTCTTCTCTCTGCCAATGAGTCTCGCCAAGTCTTTTGTCTGAAGTCTTAGTCAAAATTGGTTCAGCCTTTTCGGAAATCAGCTCAGAAAAACAAAACAGACAGACAGACAAAAAATTAAAACAGGTGTTTTGGTTCTTGATTACATGCAATTGAATTCAGTCGTTTCAGAGATTATCTCCGACAAATAGGCGGACACAAAATTTTTACAAATACCTGTGTTTCAATTACGTACAGATAGCCCTATAAAGCCTTTATTTCGGACTCACAGACAGTCACTTGAGTTTTATTCATTTGTATAGATTTCTGAAAACCTATCTGTATAATAATACATATAACGCTGTATAATATACATCTAACGACATATAAAAAGGTAAACACCGCTTATAATAAATCCTATTTAATAGCTTTATGTTACGATCTAAAAATATCACACTACCTTTCATACCGGATGACGGAATATATTCATTCTCACAAAGTTCAGACGAGTAATTATCAATAATGTGTTGTGTGGATCAAGTTAACCGCCGCGGTCTGTTAGCACTTGTGAACATATACGAAGTTTTCTAATTGGGTCGCTAACAACGACTCGTGACACATGCACGAGTATATTAAATTTACTTACGTAGAGTCCCTAGAGTTGCAAGTTCAAATTTCGAATCGAAAGTTCATAATTAATTAATTAT
Source organism: Thaumetopoea pityocampa (assembly GCA_017165845.1). Taxonomy (NCBI): domain Eukaryota; kingdom Metazoa; phylum Arthropoda; class Insecta; order Lepidoptera; family Notodontidae; genus Thaumetopoea; species Thaumetopoea pityocampa. The sequence continues at coordinate 52,294 of WUAW01010773.1, forward strand.
GAACTTTTGATGGTTATCTGTGGTAAAATATAATAGGTCGGGGAAAAGGTTTCTTCGTATTTTACATACAAAATGAAGATAGCTTTTTTTTTGATAGTATATTTAAATTTATTTATAATATATATATACCATTTTGTCCAACAACTTGTTGCCATCTTGTAGGTAGTGACATGATGCCTTTGCTGTAGAAATTTTGAGACTTATGATTAAAAAAACGGTGACAAATAGATTTGACAGTCCTCTCTTGATGTCAACCTTAAGACTACTTACTACTACACTACCTAAAGAATTTTGAAGAGACCGAAACAGGTAGAAATCTGAAGGTGCTAAGTCAGGGCTATATGGTTGATGCATTAACACTTCCCAGCCAAACTCTCTTATATTTTGCTGACTGGCTAAATAAGTGTGTGGTTTGGCGTTATCATGATGAAAGACCACACCCTTTCTATTGCTCAATTCCGGCCATTTTTTGTCAATTTTTTGATTGAGCCTCATCAGCTGTTGGCAGTAGAGATCCGATTCAATGGTTTTACCCTGTGAGAAAAACTCATAATAAACGATGCCCTACCAATCCCACCAAACATACAACATCACCTTACTGCGGGTTAAACCGGGTTTTGCCCACAGTTTGTGGTGCTCGACCGCTTTTTCACCATGGACTTTTTCCCACGTTCTTATGTAGGTGATTTACTTTTCATTTCTTCAAAAACGTTCAGTTTCATTACGTTTTATCAGGGTATCGCAAATGAGTACACGTTCCAATAAGTTTCTTTTTGTAAGCTCGTGGTGTACCCAAATGTGTAACTTTTTTTGTATAGCCAGATTTTTCAAATAGGTTAAAACTGTCTTGTGGTTAATTTCAGTTCTTCAGCTATGTTGTATTATTGTTGTACTACTAATATGCCTATCTTATTCCATTTTTTCAAAAATAGCATTCACTTTATCCGTAATAGGGCGACCATGACGAGTTGCATCTTTGACGTCTATCTAGTCACTAAATTCTTAAAATTGACAATAAAACTGTATAAAATATTGTGAAATTACTTCTCTTACTTCAATTCTCTCCGTTCTTTTCTTCCTATATACGAATCCTATAGAATTAAATCTGGCAATCTCGCTTTTATTACTTTTGAGTTAAATAATTCAAAAATGTTTTTGAATATTAAATTTATTGGAGATTCTATAATCAAATATGACCACATTCACTGCAAAATCGAAACAAAATCTCAGTTTGTTTCCATAGATTGCAATATAATAATAATAAACTTCTTTTCGGTCAAAAGTTGCTCAAAATTATGTCTCCATCTACGGTTCATTATGATTCATATACAGGTATACAATTTTTAATTCTTATGTGAAAAGAACTGCAAAGGATAGCGGGAAGTACACAGTGGATGTAACATTTATGCCAATCTATAATAAATGGTGGGCGAATATGTCATTCAATAATAAATATACCTATCTGTAAGCTTAATTAGTAAGCTATTTCAACCAGAAAATATCGATTATAATAATTCCGGTATTGTAAACATACATTTTCATTCCTCAAGTCACACATATAACAGATTCTGGTATTGTATAAATACAATTCCATTCCTCAAGTCACACATATAACAGATTCCGGTATTGTATATGTACAATCCCATTCCTCAAGTCACTGGAACTTAACGTTACCTAATTAAATTTACATATGCCCAACAAGGACGCCGAAAATAATTAACCTAATTGCTAATGTTTCGCCCGTAGCACCTGTCACAGCGCTAAAAGACACTTGTCCATTTTAATTAGGCATCGCTGAACACATCGACCCAGGGAAGCGGCTGAAATGACACGAGGATTTAGGGCTTCATAAATGTATTTTTTATACCGGGCAGTGAAAAATAATGGGCGCATAAATACTCGTACTCTCGTAATAAGTTTTTATTCCTCAATGTAATATCGAAATTGTGGGCGTTTAATCGATTCGATCGGCGCGGCGTGAAATATGTTGTACTTCTGCGGTTTACATTCGAAGACACCTCTTAGATCACCCATTTAGTATCTTTTTTATTTCTGTATCTTATGATCTTGTGTTGTCGGATAGTGTTCGCATTGATCTAAAATTTGTATGAAACAGCTTTTTCTTTAAAAGCTAAAATTTGCATACATATGTATATTACACTTTATAATTTTATTACCACACATTCAGATGAAAAACCAATATTGATAATATATAAATATTAATTAAATGTATTATTAAATAAATCACAACATTAAATGGAATGATTAACATAATTGGAATTTTATGTATGTATGTCATACAACAACATTGTTCGACAATATCGAGCCATAGAAAAGTCACTATTCCCCTTATTTAGAGTTTGTATGAGCTAGATATAGGTTGTATATATGTACAATGTTGGTCTGTGGTTGCTATACACGACTCGCGATCAAAAGATCGTGGGTTTATTCCCGGTCTCCGTACTGAGTTATTTCAAACTTATGTGCGGTCTATATTGTCTACAATATAGATCATGATGTCTACGTCAGTATAATAAACAACGAAGAAATAAAACTTTCTGACGAAAACTGCATGTCTGCATGTGTGAAGTCTACCAAGTCGCATTAAGCCAGCGTGCTAGACTACGGCTTAATCCCACACCTGATTAGGAGAGGCCCGTACCCCTGTATTGAGGACTAATATGGACCGGGGATGATGGTGATCTTTATGTGTCCACCGACCGTTTTACTGTGGTCATACTAAAGGGTTTTTCAACAAGAACTTTGTTTTTCAATTGGGGCAACACCAACAACATGACAGTTTTGACACTTAGTTTTTTGACGTATTCATAGTAGATGCTTTGGCAATTGTTACAATAAATTCAATTTCGTTCCAAAATCCAATTAAAATAATTAAAATCCACTATGAAAATGGTGGTTCTNTACTAAAGGGTTTTTCAACAAGAACTTTGTTTTTCAATTGGGGCAACACCAACAACATGACAGTTTTGACACTTAGTTTTTTGACGTATTCATAGTAGATGCTTTGGCAATTGTTACAATGAATTCAATTTCGTTCCAAAATCCAACTAAAATAATTAAAATCCACTATGAAAATGGTGGTTCTGTTACATTTCATTTTCCCGATTGCATAATTTTACGAAATTCAGCTGTTAAGTGGCCAGCCAGATCGTGTGATTTAACACCACTGGATTATTTT
>WUAW01010775.1:8594-19005 GCA_017165845.1 Thaumetopoea pityocampa
TTTCGTGAGGAAACCTGCATGCTCACATGGGTGTGTGAAGTCTACCAACCCGCACTAGGCCAGCGCGGTTGACTACGGCCTAAACCCCCTTCTGATCAGAGAAGGTCCGTGCACCTGTACTGGGGACGAAATGGACTGGAAACGATGACGATGATGAAATAAGATATTAAGAATATTCCAAATCAATTAATATAAAAAAATGGATTATAACTATATTTATAAATATGTAAAATCATTAAATAATTTCTAAAATTATCTTTAATGACACTGCATTCGCCGCGAGAGCAGAAGGACCTTGATAATGTTTCGCACGCCCAGTTGCAAAGAAGTTCTTTGTTAACTTGCGCAGGCAAATCAGCAATTTACACCCGAACTGAACTAGTTTAGAACGGCCCATTACGAAACTTGTCTGTTTAGTTTATAATGTTCGTGTCTACTTGTTAATAACGAGTAGACACAAATTATGATGATCTATTTATCTTAATCTATTTATATTAATATCTTAATTTATTTATAATTATATTAATCTAAAGGGGCCAATCTAATCTATTAATCTAATGGGGCAAAAAGGTCCTTTGCATTGCAGACACCAATGTACTTAACGGAGAAGGAAAACTTCGTGAGGAAATCTGCATAGTCATATGGGTATATGAAGTCGAACAACTCGCACTAAGCCAGCGCGGTAGACTACGGCCTAATCCCCCTCCTGATCAGGGGAGGTCCGTGCCCCTGTAGTGGGGACGATATGGACTGGGGATGAAACTGATCTCAAAATTATATTATTATTTACAATGATGTGTTGCGCTGGAATAATAATACTTCACTCCATTTCTTCCCGCAGTTGCTGTGAAAACCAACTAAAAGATATACTAGAATAACTATATCGTGTTGTGGGTTCGATCCCCACACGGAACAACAACTTTGTGTGAACCACAAGTTGTTGTTCTGAGTCTGGGTGTTCTGTGTTTCCGTTATTTGAATGTTTGTAAAGTCCTCGCGACACAGGAATTAATCCTAATGCGGGAGGTGTCTTAAAAAAAAATAGCAGTCACGATATCCCATTCAATCATAATCCACTGTTATCTTCAAGATGCCTGCCAAGAGAGGAGATTGCTAAACCTTTTTTAAGGAAGAGGCTTATGTCCTATAGTGGACTTCCACGCGCTGACGATTATAATGATGAATATAATAAACCATATAATAAATAAATAGAGCCCACTGTATGTGTATTATAGTCTCTGCCTACCCTTAAGAGATATCGACGTGAGTGTATGTATATATGTGTAATATAATAAATATAAGTTTTAAGATTAATTATAATTAGTTCGTTATTTCAAATAATTGTAAAACATTCAAAGGAACATTAATAATCACTTGTATTCCAATTTCAAATTTAGGAATTCAATAATTGAACTGCAGGTGTTGCGAGTCTATGCAATAACTTCGCAACGTCTATTTCAATACACTATTTTTTCAATGAGAGCTGTTGAAAGTGATTTTTAACGTAACTTAAGGCTTTCATATTTATCTATGTTGCATACAGGCTGAATATTCGTTTACAATAACAATATAACACTGAGAAAGTGATTCATAGCCAATATTTGTACTCGGATTCACATCTTTTTGGTTGCAATCTGTAACGTAACATACAGACATAGAAACTTACTTTCTCGTTTATACTACTAACATAGAAGCAATATACCACTTTGTAGCTACTTTTGTACACTCTAAAACATTGATACCCAAAGTGGTCTATATCGATCCACAGGGGTCGACAGAGACCTGCAAGGGGTCTACGCAAGCTGTCAAAACCACATTTGATGTTGATAAATTTGCAAAAAATTTATATTAACTACGCTTTGGGGGTCTACCCAAAAGTGAAAAACATTACAAGTGGTCTACGAGACAAAAAAGTTTGAGGAACTCTGCTCTAGAAGGTACAAGATGGTACTATCGTAGTGAAACCTACTTTGACTAAATGAATAATTTGTTTCAATAAAGCCGCCGTATTGACCAACGGCAAGATGTATGAATGTGGAGAGATACTTCGTAGTATGTGCGTGTGTTATTGTCGTATACTGTGCGCAAACTCTTCTAATCTCTGCCTATCTCAACGTACGCGTGAATATATGGATTGCACGTTCATCAAAGTTTATTGTTCAAATTTACCTATTAAAAGCTCTGACGACTGATTGGTATAGTAGGCAGTGAGTCGCGGGTTCGAATCCTGGTAAGGACAAACTTTGTCTGATGAGCACAATACTTCTAATAATTATTTATAATATATTTATAATATATATTATAATTATAATATTATGATATAATATATTTATAATATTTGTAATAAAATAATAATTATTACATATCATTAACCGTGGATCCAGAAAGGAGGGGAAAAGCTGGAGGAAGGAATTGAGGAGATCCCGAAATCTATATAAGTATGGTTGTCTAGTATCCAAGATATAGGAAATCCCAGTTTGGGACTAGATCAATGTGTGTGAGTGTCCAGAATATTAATATTATGATATTAATATTCAGAATATTAATATTCTTAAAGTTATTATATAGTCGGCAACACCATGAGTGTTAACAATTCGTCTGAATTCTATTACAGCCAGCGACCAGCGTGAGAGTGAACGATTGTGTACAGAACTAGTCACTGATATTGAGCAACGTATGTGTACCGAGGTAACTTGTTATGTGTGGTCAAAGTATCAGGTAATCACCTGACAATTTAAGTCTGTTTTGATAACACTGAGGTGTTTGACCATATTCGGCTCCGCATTATTATTTGTTCCGCTAAATTCCTTGACTGTTATAGCTAATAAAAAAATGAATTCTGACCTAATATTAATTTCAAGCATTCTAGGCATTCTTCGTAATATATGTACTAGCTTTTACCCGCAGCTTCGCACGTGTGAATGTCAGTTTTTCACTACATGGGAAATCCCGACACAATCATAGATTTATATAAAAGCCTTAGAAAGCCAAATAACCACTTTTAGTTGACCTCTCGTACCTTAACGGCGGCTACTAAAACGGGGATCAAGCTGTATCTTCAATTCTACTGGACCGATTTTGATGAAACATACCGCAGTATTTAAGTCGGAATAGTACCTTTGAGACTGTAAAATTTTAATCAAAATATATGCCCAATTTTTTGCGTGAAACCCGAACAAACAAACAAACAATCATCGACGGATTTCATTTGAGAAGCCCTTAATTAGTCGATCTGAGTAGTTCGTTTTTAAATATCTTTGATAATTGAAAATTTGGCATTTAGCAATTTTATAATAATAAAGTTAAATTAGAACTTGTATAAATAGATACTGGGCTACAAAAGTACTAATGCGGTCCTAAGGACATCAACGAACTTCCGGCTAACAGTTTCGGCGGAACGTTAAAAGATTAGCTCATTGTAAACTGTATTACAGAATGTCAGATTGTTTTTCGAATTGGACGTTGTGAGTATTGAATATTTGCATGCCTAGTCTGAGCGGAATGTGCTGATTCACGTTTTTTTTGCTTAACATCACCTTCTGTATAGCATGTTTCACGCAAATAAATATATTTCATTTCATTTCAGTCATCATCATTATTATCATCAATCCATCCAACATTCCACTGCAGGGCCCTGCAGGGTATCCTCTCAGTATAAGAGCTTAGGCCAAGTCCATCACGGCGCCCTAATCCGGGTTGGCAAAATTTCTAATATCGTCCTAATAATTTTAAGCCTTTGATTAAACTGCTGAACAGTGTTGATTTATTATTTATTATTAATGAGGAACTTTAATCACTTTTTAACCTCATAAAATGGCGGCGTCGTGGTTCGCCACCTGACACGTCTCGTTTCCCGCGGAGGCGAAAAGTGGGCCACGGATAGTCACTTTGCTCGTAGCAAGTTGAAAGAAGTGGTCTCTGCCTAACCCAATTCTTCGGTAGTATAGTGGTCAGTATCCCCGCTAGTCACGCGTGAGACCGGGGTTCGATTCCCCGCCGTAGGACCAGGGAAAAAGGCGTGAATGTATGTATGTATTAAATGTTCGTTTATTATTAAATATTCAAATATTATTCGATTCGTTTGAAATGAATGGGTTGTAATTATGAACCCTTCCAGCTTATTTATGTTGGTTAGTTCTAAATATTTATATGTATCGATTCTTTGCATCGTAATCATCATAAATTTTATGGTAGATACCGATTTCATTATGGAAATAATAAAAAGATATAAACAGCGCTAAAAAAGTAAATTATCTCTTTTTAACCGCAGGATAGTCGTTGAAAACTGTTAAGAATGTGATAATAATGTCTACATAATACCTACATACATACACTCACGCCGATATTCTAAGTTAAGTCTAGAGTTTAAACTAAAGCTACTTAAAGAAGCAAGGTAAAAAATACAAATATTCATTGCGTGTTATTTGGTCGAACCTTAAATGCTATGTGGCGCCGGATTAATAATAGCGTCATTCCATTTTTTCCCGTGAAAAGTTTGAGAACCAGCTGAGTCATGCACCAGAATAATGGGCAGCAGCGTTGTCCTGTTTTTCAATCAGTCTACTGCGATCTCTAATACGCCTGTCATTCGTGAAGGTTATGNTATAATAAATGCTATGTGGCGCCGGATTAATAATAGCGTCATTCCATTTTTTCCCGTGAAAAGTTTGAGAACCAGCTGAGTCATGCACCAGAATAATGGACAGCAGCGTTGTCCTGTTTTTCAATCAGTCTACTGCGATCTCTAATACGCCTGTCATTCGTGAAGGTTATGTCAAATCCCTGCTTTATAAGCTGGAGGCACATATCTAGCGGTAGACTTCCATGGTCTGATGATAATAGTAATGATAATGAAAACGAATATTTTATTGTATTGAAATATTTACCAATTAACAACGTTTTAACGTATAATAATTTCACGATTATGACAGAGTACTCAACACATAGTGTAGTACTTAGTTAATTTATATACTATAATACTTTTTAATGAGCAACAAATTATAATTATGTACAGACAATAATTACTAACATTCGCGATCCGACCGTAATAATTAATGTAACCAACTACTAATTAATTAATTATTACCTTAAATACTGACCTTTATTAAAACTAAACGTTACAAAACTCTTTCAAAAGAAGTTTCTTGCAAATTTATTTTACAAAACTAATGACTGTTTTATTCGTTGCTGGTAGCGTGTTGGCTGTGTCTTAAGGAGACAGGATCCGTAATGACGTAATCCGCAGGAATCGTCGACGTGGCTGAAAGGATTATAAAACTGAAGTGGCAGTGGGCGGGGCACATAGCTCCCAGAACTGATGGACGTTGGGGAAGTAAAATGCTAGTGGCGACCCCGAACGGGAAAGCATAGTGTGGGTAGACCCACGACTCGGTGGACCGATGGCCTGGTGAAGTTGCGAGCAATTGGTGGATGCAGGCGGCTCATAGCCGCTCAGTGTGGTGATCATTAGAGGAGGCTTATGTTCAGTAGTGGACGTCTGTAGGCTGATATGATGATGATAATGTATGATGTAGCAAAGCTGTTATACAAGGACATAAGATTTATGTAGCAATAACCTCAAAACAGGGCCTTGGAGAGAATGCGAAACGTAAAACCAAGGCCATCCACCCAACTTTGCGGTGATATGTGATACAAATACCTCGAAATTTTATAAATGATTTTTTTATCCTGTTACTGGTACGTATACTAAAAACAAAGACACATAAAGAATACGCACGAATAACAGAGGGTACAGATAAATCAATTTGGAGACATTTTTGTGTTTGTAGTAGTGTTTGTACACACAGTGACTAAAACAGGAATGACCAGTTTGCGCTAGCGCAAACTGGTCGGCACGTGGCACGTGGTATCTAGATACCACGTGCCTCGCACTCTCACATCAGTCGCTTATAAGTACCATAAGAAGTTAGTTATACATATTAACTTACGTTTAATATATACAATGTTAATATTAATTAATATTAATCAATTTATTTATATGCTGACTGTACATTACTACAAATGCAAGAACGTCTCCAAGCTCATTTGGCTGTAGTGTTACTTAAAGAATTAAACATGTCCGATAAACCCTGCAAATATTAAACAAATTAATTACTCAAGATTTATACAGAAATATGTAGGTACTGTGGCTTCAGAGCGGCGAGTAATTTCGAAATGACTATTCCCGATATTTACCCCGGAATCAAACCCAATACCATTTAAAGGAAGAGATCATTTTGTAAGTTATTTTATTGGTTTAATTATCTTTTATCCTAGTGGTAGTGACCCTACTTTCTGATCCAATTTGCCTCATGGTTGAATCTCTGTAGAGACAGTCTTTGTTTGATGAGCATGAATATTTGTATCCCAATAATATATATTTATGTTTAATTTTTTTTTACATCTGGCCACGGCCACCCGAGAAGATATTAATTCCTTTTCGGATCCGCATTTCAAATAATTATTAAATGTGCATATTCGAGATATAAAAACCAATCAATTGCTTTTGGTACGATGAACGACTGTGTTTGGTAGTATAACGTTTATATTACAAATATCAAGATAATGCAGACTGGTGTTATAATTCAGACTTTATTGCTAAATTTCGCCTTTATACTCAATCTGTTCCACATTAACATCCTGAGTGGTGAGTCCATTTCCAGACTACACAGCATCCAGCCACCGCTATGAGCCGCCCGCATCTATCGACTGCCCGGGACCTTAATTAGGTCATCGGTCCTAGGTGGACCGACCCACGGTTTTCGGTTCGGAATCGTCACTGCAACTCTTTTAGACCCTAGACTACCGTCATCCCGATATCCGTCGATTCTACAAACTATATGCCCGACCCACTGCCACTGTAACATTGAAATTCGTTCCATTCGATTTTCGATGACACTTTTTTTCCTAAGCCAAACACACTTGAATAAAATTATTGGTCCTTTAAAAATGAATAAATATTTAAATTACACCCATTGCGGCTTCACATTAATGCACTAAGAAAAAAAAAAAATTGTCTTGTTGATTATGATTCAATGCAAAAAAATTGTTTATGTTATAACCGCGATGAATCGTTGACCCACANTACACTTGAATAAAATTATTGGTCCTTTAAAAATGAATAAATATTTAAATTACACCCATTGCGGCTTCACATTAATGCACTAAGAAAAAAAAAAATTTGTCTTGTTGATTATGATTCAATGCAAAAAAATTGTTTATGTTATAACCGCGATGAATCGTTGACCCACAACGTAACGAGTATGTGAGACATTGTAAACATAAGTTTGTATGTTATAGACCTCGTAAATATTTATGACATTTTAGTCTGACCGACTTCTACAGATCTGCATACAAAATTAATTTTGGAGGAATATTTTAATTATCCATGGAGTATTTTATATTGTTATCACGGATTATATAATAATGATTATTTATTATTAAAAGGTCAACGGTCTTAACGACTTTGTTACGTACTACAGACAAATATTTTTTTTACGATAGTGACCCTATTTTGCATATTTATTTTTTCTATATTATGATAATATGTCTTACTAATCTAATTAGATTTTAATTTATATCATGGTTTCATCGTTGATCGATGATTCTGCTAATGACACTAGTCTAGATTTTTTAAATTTTCTCTTTTATAGGGAAGGCAAAGGGATCAAAGGTATCCAAGCCTTGTCTGACCTACATTATATGATTTTCACAAGAATGACAATTTTAATGAGTTTTGAATTCAGTCCAGCGATTACCACCTTAACTAGGCAAAAGTCCCGACAGGCTTATTGGTATCAATTCTGATGTAAAACAAACTAAATTTAGATTCTTCCTATCTTTTTCTAATGTCAGACACCAAAACGAGGTAGCAGAGATTTTTAGCGAGTACCAACCTACATTCTTGTCAAATGGTACAAAAAAATATGCGTTTTTACGTATCTTTAGTCGGTATATTCCGCGACTTCCAATCGTATTCCGATATGTCAATATTATTCAAGAATATTAATGATTGATACATAAAACAACACCAAATTTACATATCAAAGTTCACATTAAACTTATATAAAATGTAAATAAAATTTCAAGTTATCCTAGATATTATCCTCCATTGATATTATAAACCAACATTGCATTGCATTGCATTGGTGGTGTAGTGGTTTTAGACACGTCTTACGATCGAAGGGTTGTGGGTTCGAATCCCGGTCCCGTATCACTGAGTTATTATTTGTAATTCATTTACGGTCTACTTTGTAGACACCAATGTACTTAACGGAGAAGGAAAACTTCGTGAGGAAACCTGCATGCCCGCATGGGTGTGTGAAGTCTACCAACCTGCACTAGGCCAACGCGGTAGACTACGGCCTAATCCCCCTCCTGAACAGGGGAGGTCCGTGCCTACTACAAAGTAGGGACCATATGGACTGGGGATGATCATATTATAAACATCAATACAAATAAATAAAAACATTTTTATAAAAATAATATAGCTTTTACCCGCGGCTCCGCCTACGTGAATGTCAGTTTTCTGCTACATGCGAAAGCTCGACACAATCATACATCATACGTTTATATAAAAAGCCTTAGAACTACTTTTACTTGACCTCTCTTACCTTAACGGCAGTTACTAAAACTGGGATCAAGCTGTATCTTCAATTCTACTGGATTGATTTTGATGAAATATGCCGCAATATTTAAGTCGGAATAGTACCTTTAAGACTGTAATAGTAATCTAACGGCTGGTTTTTGCGTGAAGCCCGAACAAACAAACAAACAAACATCGACGGATTTGGTTTCAGAAGCCCTTAAGTAATCGATCTGAGTAGTTTGTTTTTAAACGTATTTGATTTTTGAAAACTTAGCATTTAACAATTTTATAATAGTATAGATAGATAGACCAATAGTAAACATGCGTATGTATATGTGTGCGTGCGTGCGTGCGTGTGTGAGACACAGGCCTTCTCTAATAATCGCCATACCGAGCGGCTATGAGCTACCTGCATCCACCGATTGCCCGCGAACACAAGTCACCGATTCACCTAATTGGGGGTTGACCCACAATACGCTTTCCTTAACGTCCATAGGTTCTGCGAGCTATGCGCAATTGCCACTTCCCTCCCCATTGCCACTTCAGCTTTGCAATCCTTTAAGCTGCGTCGGCGGCTCTAGTTCTCCTGCGTATTATCCTATTCCGGGATATCAAACATATTTTTGCAGTATTCGATTTTGTTTTCAATAATTATGGATTAGAAATGAGATTTCGTTTTCAGTATGTTTTTTTTATTTTAGGTGTCAAATGTCATAAGAATTTCCACCATCGATTAGCAGGTGGAATGTATCACGCGCATGAGGTCAACAGACGCTTCAAACGCGATTGCCAAAATCGTTTATTTTTAGCGATTTTCGTTTGATATTACCTAAATGCCTATATAAAATGTATTAAGGTCCGACTGCAAGTACGCTGTAAACAAGGCGCGAATCGACAGCATCTTATCAATTTTTAGGCAAAGGTATTTTTCGTTACATGGAATTTTCCGTAACTTTATCTTCAAACGGTGATAGGGTCACTAAAGGTCACTAAAGGTCAAAGATTACCGATTCGAATGCATTCACGCCTTTGTAAAATTCTATGTGGACCATATCTGTATAATTTTATCACCTCGATCGTCCTAATTTATTCGGGATCGATTCAATTAAAAGTTTTATACATTTGCAGGTTGCTCTTTTAAAGATTTTATTGACATTGTATCTGAGAATAATTTATAAGGTACGCTTGGAATTTGGAATTTAAGGACCGAGCCAATATGAAGATATTGATTTGGTCCATCCCAATAGACCTGTTTAGAATGCAGTTTTTAAAAGTTTTTGTTAACAAAAAAATATAAGTATTTAGCGAAGGCTTCTAAACGCTAACCAACACATCTCTAATTACAGCGGTTTCTTTGTTAAAGTTGACTGATTTTTTTCTCTAAATTCTCTGAAATATTTTTAAATTTAGTAGTGAATTAAATAAATTATTGTAATCAATTGTAACTTATGGGTAACATAATAGAATTACAAATCATTGATACAATACCAATCATAGTGAAAAAACAGTAAAGAGGTCGATAATGCATCAATGACTCTTACACTGTAGAAAAAGTACGAGAGATAGTAGTTATTACCAAATGGTAAGCCGCATGGTCACTTACCGCTTTTCTATTAAAAAAATATATAAAATCATACCTGATAATAATTCCAGCGCTGCAGCACTGGGGCTTTAATCCACCGGTGTTGCAGCGACAAGCTGAGATGGAACCTTTCGGACAGAGACGTAATATCATAGAATAACTATTAGAGCAGTACTAGCAAGTGCAGTGTGGGACGGCCACCTACGAGATGGACCGACGACCTGGTGAGGATCGCTGGGTCT
>WUAW01010780.1:288-13184 GCA_017165845.1 Thaumetopoea pityocampa
GTTCTCGTCATGTGGAACAGCAATATCAACCAGCATTACACGACGCACTGATCGATCTACTATCACAATATTATTATTATTATTATTATTATTATTATTATTAGAAGAATAGTGACACCTTTTTACTGTGAATATATCATAAAGGTTTACTTAACTGGTATTAATTGAAATTGACGACTGATTGATTCAGTGGCAACGATCTTGCTTTCTGTACCAATTGGCCCTGGGTTCGAATCCTGGTAGGGACAAACTTTATGTGATGAACACGAATGTTTGTACCCGAGTCATGTGTATCTATGTATTATATATGTATTAGCATTTATCTTTACAAGTATACCGTTGTCCAGTACCCAAGACACGGGGAATCCTAATTTGGGGCTAGATCAATGTGTGTGAAAAAAATGTCTCCAAAAATATTTCCGCAATTGTTTGACACTTATGAAACCGTTTGGCAATGCGTGCATAGGTTTGACCACTATTACATGCAAGTTTTTGAATCGCAAACGTTTTAAATGCCTCTGACAACCCTTCTTAAAATATGGTCATGATGTTATATTTTAATGTACATCTGTGGTCATAGATCAGACAATGATAAGTACATTTTTGCTCAGTATGACTTTATTAATAAAGGTATAATCGCCAAAAAATGCTCATTCATTTGGTCATATCAGGATAACAGCATGCAAAATACAGTAATATTTAATATTTTGCATGTAGTTATCCTGATATGACCAAATGAATGAGCATTTTTTGGCGATTATACCTTTATTAATAAGTCATACTGAGCAAAAATGTACTTATCGTTGTCTGATCTATGACCACAGATATAATCCTCATAAGTAAATAATCTGCTTTTTACAAAACACCTTAACGGTAGCCTCTCTAAGTAGGAACTCGCTGCTGTGCCAGTAATTGCACAGGTGGGACGATGGTGTACGATACAAAACATGCAAGCACTACTCAATGGCTTGGCTTGTTACCTCGCAGTAGAAGGGAGGGGGGCGGTGACCTGCTGCCCCCCCCCCCCCCCCCCCCCCCCCCCCCCGCGCGACGCGCAGGCGGCCCGACCGGCGCACGCGCAGAACGCCAAGCCAGTTACTCGCCGCGCAGCCTCCACTTTGTTTACATCTACTTTAATCAGTGTTATAAAACCTTTTTTTACCTGGTTAACACTTCCGAAAATTACTTTAATGTAGTGTTAAGTGAATTATTGTGAATGAAATAAACAAGTGTGGAACTCGTACGTCAGCGACTGCAAACCACGCTCCACTTCTGGAAGGTGTTACAGTGGCAGTGTTGACTGATTTCGCATTTGCGAAAAGTTGCACGGAGCTGGTCCCTGCAATAATACGGTACACAGTAAAGTGACGTTTTGTTCGTTGTTTTACGTCAAACTAATCGTTGGACCTTGCATGCTTTCGGACAATTGAAACCTGTTATTACTTGTTGAAATTATAATATTTCATAGTTGCATTGTCACTAAAGTTCTGAAAGAAGTTTGTTTTCTTTTGGATAATCCGCAATCTAAACTGGACATCGACTGTAGCGTGATTACACTTAAAATTATTGTTGCCCTTGTAATAGTAACAGATAATACTCACTTAAATACTGGTAATATAAACTTTTAAATACTGTGGTACAGGATCCGCAAAGCATGACATGAGCGGTGAGCCGTGAATGCAAATGTTACTGATGGGTTAGTAGTAAACATAGGTCATCCACTTAATACAATTCTATCTCTGATTTATGATAATGCACAATTTAAAGGAGTGGATTTAGAATCATGCGATTTTGTACAGGAATTATTTATATAACGTATTAAAGAATCTGTTCGGGCACGCAGCTAATTCTGAAATTATTTCAAAAACATCGAAAGTCCCATCTACCCCAATTCCGTTGTCATTGACTATTTTGAAAATATGGCAAAATTGTTATTAGTATCCATCATTGTATTAGACTCCCTACTGTAGCCAAGACATCAATTGAATCTTTTATTGACAGTAATTCGTTTAACAATGGTGAGAAGAAGCTGATATTGGTCGATAGTGTCTCATAGAGGAACAATACCTGACACGGTACTGTGTCGCTAATCAGTATCATTGCCACGGGCTAGTTTCGACTCGTAGCATTGTTCGCAGAAAGAGCTGGTAATGACGTCGATTTTTTTACTCATATCTTTTAGAAAGCATCTTGAGCCTCCACGATAGTTGTAATTGTAATACTTCTTATTGAAGAATATTATTTTTTTTTTAATTTTTAAGTGCTGGTTTTTCTGTATATATTTTTTCTTCTCCCGCCCCCCTAACACCGCTACTTGTTAATTATTTGCAATCCCTGACAAGACTAGTGTCATTTGGATACCTACTGGTTTTCTTGTAACTATTCAATTAGCATAAATATATGCAACTACTTTATGACAGGGTATAAAATGAATTTGATACGCAGTTATGCTGTCACAATAATTCGTAAAATATGCCCTGGTCCTACATCTGCTTCGCATTTAGTTCATGTGTGGTGAGATTCTAACTGAAGAGGGACGTAAGTCGATTATAATTTCAATATATCTGGTACTTTGTCTGTTGTCACTAATTAGGCGTTATATGGGCCTAATTAAGCTAAGTAATGTGCTTTTATCGTAACAAACAATCTCACGTAATTTCGTTAAGCAGCACTGGCTATGAGAATTGTTTCTATTTGAATGGTGCAAGGCTTGGATGTTCGTAACTGTCGATTGTTCGCTGCGTCGTCTCCATTTAACCAAACACGGGTAATCGAGTTGCAATAGTTATCGTCCGTAATGGTTTTAGTTTCGTAGAAGCTCGTTGATTTTATGTTTTTATTCTTTGTGACATCATCGCGGTCTGTTAACAGTTTGACATAACTCTTAATCTAATTGTGAAATATCTTCGTATTGATCTTATAAAACTTTTCTTTTTTCATATAAATAATCCCTACAAATTATTTTATTAGATATAACTTGTAATAATTTTGTTAGACGGTCTGATCTTATCTTGATGCCCTCAACTGAGCGAGACAAGGGCCTCTACGCACTTCGACCTAATGGAATTCTTTATGCTACCCCAGTTGTGCTTGGCCGCAGTCCTCTTGCACTGGTTATTTAAGTACTGCCAGCATTCCTCTGATCTGAGGTACGCCAGCCCTAGAAGATTCATTCACCTTCTGGTCAAAGCATCAAAACAACACAGCAAGTGTTCCACAGTTTCTTCTGCTGTGTCACAATATCGACATGCTATAGTGTTGGATAAATTCATCCCATATAGACGTTTGTTAACACTATAATGTCCTGTATATGCCCTTACAAGGCCACGCAATTGTCGCCTGTTGAGCGAGAGTAGTTTCTCACTGTCTCTCGTGCTCCATTCTCCTACAAACCTTTTGGAGTTTGAGAGCGCTCTAAGGCTCTAAGGCGTCTATTCGGCTTTATGTCTTGCCTTGGCATGTATCCATAATACACTTTTGTATTTATTTTTGAGGATACCTACAAATGGCCCTGTTACTACGATTAGGGTATGGTTAGATCCTTCCCGAGTGAGAGAGTCCGCACGCTCATTGCTCTCTATTCCCGCATAGCCTTAAACCCAAACAAGATTCATGTCGTTGCGCACCCCACAACTATCAAGCCGTCGAGCGCATTCCAAGGCAACCCCGGAGTCCAGTCTGCAGGAACCGAGGGCATTAACAGCAGCCGGGCTGTCACTGTAGATAAGAATCTTTTTATTCCCGGTATTCCTGTCAAGGATTTCTTTTGCACAGTTCAGTATTGCATAGATTTTTGCCTGAAATACTGAGGGAGTTACACCCATGCATTGACTGTAACTCTCACCCTCGATGTATACTCCAGCTCCTGTTCCGTTTTGGGTCTTGGAGCCATGAGTATACCAGATTAGAAGATTAATCTCCATTTTTAGGCCGTACCTCCATTCTTCCGTAGTGGGTATGTGTATGGAATGTAGACGGACTGATAGTCGATACTGATAATTACCATTTCGTGACAAGGTACGAGTATGCGAGGTGGTAGAATTACCGTTCATGCATATACATGGATGAACGGTAATTCATATATATATACATGCACATATATACATATATGTATACATGCACATACGTGCACACGTTCAGACGTAGTAATTATTTCTGCATGTTGAATACCTTCAGTTATAATTATTGTTTCCGGGTGTTTTTGTGGTGATTCGTGAAAATATTTTGTGTTGTTGCACGTCATTATGTTAAACTATGCCATTTCATGAACAATATCAGATATCCTTATTTTTTAATTAAAATAATACATTTTAATTGATTAATTGAAAGATCACTTATAACTGATTTCCTTCGTCTGTTTACATAATACATCGTAGATACATGGGATTTTTTTCTAGAATGTTTTGTCATCTCCAGTCCATATTTGTTCCTCAAATATTACAGGGGCACGAACCTCCCCTAATTAGTAGGGGGATTAGGCCGTCTACCACGCTGGCCTAGTGCTATCTATATTAAACATTTAAAAGACTACTTTACTTACCATCTAAAAAATAAACTTCTAACTCTTTATATTTATTGTTTATTCTTATTATTTAACATACACAAAATGTATATTATTAACAATAATACAAAATGATTTATCCTACCCACTACCACCCTAATTAGCATATCTTGACACTGGTAGTAGATCGCGTGAAGTCAGGTACAAGTTAAACTGTGGAAATTTTACCCCAAAAAAGGGAATAGGGTGGAAAAGTGTTTACGTAAGAAGTCTTATCCGTGAGCTGACGGTCTTTCGTGGCTCGTAAAATAACAAAGTAATTGTGTATTTTCAATACTCATACAAACAACAATAGTTTTTATTTAAATATAAAATAGTTTTGATTTTCAATTTAAATCAAGGTATTCCTTATTTAAAAGGCAGTATCGGAGAGGCAGTGAGGATTAGCTAGTAGCGAGTCTTTACTTGTGTCACCAGATATATGCCAAAGGTCACTTGATAGCTTTTTACTAGTATTATAGCTGATTTATTAGTCTCTTAAAAGTCCAAAATATCCAAGGATGTCCATATTAATGTTAAGAGTTTTGTAATTTTTATGAGTATGATCATTTCCTTATCACTACTAATTGTGCGCGGGTTTACCGATGAGCACCCTCTCACTCTCTCCTCCGCTTTTAACGACCATGTCCGGCGCTCCTCTAATTAGTATCGTTAACAATTCATTTTATGTAAATTGAGTAAAGTATTAATATAAAAGTAAAGTAAAGTAATAAAGTATTAATATAATACTATCGCACAGGGAGATTAGTATTTAGCATGTTCTCTTATTTTTTTTGTCAACGCTACTGATTGTCAGTAGCGTTGACAAAAAAATAAGAGAACATGCTCACGTGACGTCATGATGCCATCGACAAACTTTCGGCGTGTGACTGTGTGTGGCAGTAATCTAGGACTGTTACTGTATAGTGTATTAGAAATAGAATATTCAAATCTAACCACAAAAAAAAATGAAATTACTTATTGTTGTCAGACATACGAGTATCAAAGTGCAATTTAGAGCTGTGCTAATGCTTTCCATGTATCTGATCTTAATTTAGTCATACGTGCTCATAATACCCCACTTAAATTTTGATAGTATTTTATTTATTTATATATTTTACACGTCATACATAAAATATGTAAAGGCGGACTTAATGCCTTAGGTGTACCAGTCTACTTCAAGGTAACGCATTGATAAAAAAAGTAGGTGCCTTTACAGACGAGAAGAAAATGTAGGATGAGATGAGAGAACAAAACAGTTATCAGATACTTAATACACGCATAGGGATACAATAAACTAATATATGATAAAATAATAAACTTAAACATAATAATAAATTTATACACAATGACAACATATTTGAAAACAAGAAAAACAAAATCACGATGATTCTGATAATTCACACAAAATGAGTTATTTAATTTTTTTATAGCGGTTTAGGTCCAATTTAAAATAAATACAGAAGTTGAATTTTTTTTATTTACTTTACAAATTGTATGTGGGAACATATTTATACGTTTCACATTGACTGGTAGTAGAGCGCGGGATATGTGGGATAATACGTTTTTATAGATTAAAACAATAAAAATTGATTAAAACTATAAAACTATTAAAATGATTAAAACTGAAAACTTACTATTAAAACGACAAAAACTACCCGCAAACAATGTGTTAATATAGTACACATAATAGGTCTGATTTCACAATAAAGACCCCTCTAACGAGCCTTTAACGTTCCTCTTGGAAACCGTCTTTGAGGTTAAGCTGGGAGTTGCAAGAAGTAAGAAACAAGTAGTGAGAAATGGTCTACTCGTACATCGTTGATATTTAAAGGAGTTCATGCCAGCTGTCGAAAAAACATTTGAAATTGATGAAATTGAAAAAATCAATATTAGTTTACACAAAACCGAAAAAAAATGGCAAGTGGTTTACAAGACAAAAAAGTTTAGGGTCCTCTGATCCAGTTCATCCAAAGAGTCTATCCAAAGACGGAAAACATGACAAATGGTTCATCAGACAATAAAATTTGGGGGCCTCTGATCCAGTTCATCCAAAGAGTCTATCCAAAGCCGGAAAACATGACAAATGGTTCACCAGACAATAAAATTTTGGGGCCTCTGATCCAGTTCATCCAAAGGGTCTATTGAAAACCGAAAAACATGGCAGGTGGCCTACGAACCAAAAAAAATTTGAGGAAATCTGGTCTACATTTGGCATTGAATAGGATTACCTTCTTTTTGAATTAGTGTAAATAGTATATAAAATATATAACGTAATATTTACAAATGTTTTTAAATTCGCTCAAGTATCATACAAACGCAAAGGTAATGTAATATACCGCCACATCACCTTTCTTTGTCCTACTTGCTCGCTAACCACACTGTGTCATGTCAGCTCTAATTATTTATAATGATATTTAAAACCAACGTCGCACTAGTTCACGTTTCTTTTCTTTCTGTTTAGTCCGCGCTCTGAGTTTGATCGAAAGAGATAAATTCGCACTCTGAACGAATCGCTTAATGTTGCAATTCGATCATAGGTACAGCAGACATTCTACGCTGTCTGGGAGTGAATGTGTGGTTTTGGGGGGGCGGCGATAGCCTGATAATGATAGTACAGTGATAACGCCACGGTGCCCACGAAGCGTCGTGTTCGTGCCGGTCGCTCGGTCTTTACACACAATATTTAAATTTTGTCTGTTTGCAAGATCCATCGAAGTTTTGACGTTACCAGTGAAAATAAAACAAGCTTTATTAAAAGCTTCCGTTTTATTTGATTTTCTAGTGATTTTTAGTGCGTTAATGAAAAATGTGCGTTAAAAAAAGTTATATCTGTGTTTGTGTTGCGACGAGACAATTATTCCACACGCTATAATATTAATTTCCAATAGCGTCTAGAGGATATTGAAAATGAAGGAACACACACATGCGCCTAGATGCGAAGACGTTGCCGATAAGTTGGTCCGTTTATTCGGATGGAGGCAAACGTATCCAGTGCAGAAACTCCAAAGAAGTATACAACCTCAAACGCAGAATGACGAGAAGGTAAGATGTATAACAGAAAATAAATTTTATATCAATATATACGGTTAGTTCAGTTGTTTGGTAACACATATCGTATATATATATATATATATATATATATATATATATATATATATATATATATATGTGTGTGTGTGTGTTGGGCTGATCAAGTCGTTTTTTTTGTAGATCTTTGCCTAGTCTTGTTTTACAGACGTTATTTTCAAAATGCGTCGATATAGTTGGTGAAGTATGAAATAATTGTACCAACAGTCAAGACTCATTTGTAGAGAAGACTCATTTGACTCGAGATGAGGATGTCTTTCTATGATTTACATTTTCAAAAAATAACTGTTCTTCAGTAGTCTATTCTACATATTTTACATTCATACACTATTGTAATTTTCACACATTTTTCTTATTAACCATAATAATAATATGTAGCCTATAAGCTGATCCTTCGTTTGGAGGCAAACGTATTCTGTACGGAATCTCTAAACCATTGACTCCCAAAGTGGGATCATGATGACCTTGGGTCCATACCAGCTGTCAAAAACTCATTTTTAGATGAATTTGTGAATGGGGATCAACAGTGAACTTTTCGTTTGGACAGCGTCTGTCCCTGGGACCGACAAGATCAAAATTAAAAAATAAATGCAATTATTTCAATGAAATTTATTAAAACATTCTAAACATAGATATGGTTGGTTTTTGCATGTGTTACAAAATATGATGACTTTTTAGCTGAATTTCTAGCCGTCGTACGTCCTAATATCCTTGAATTTTTCTCATAAAATCTGGAACAATATTTTCGGATTTTGTGAATATCTCCTTCATTCTTTTTTTTTTGTAATTTATGAGCACTTCTTTTCGTAATACGCACAGGAATTTCCTCATCTGATTGTTGTACGAGTTTTCTTCGAAACGGTGTCACTGATATTTTTTTCTTTTGGACGTCGTCTTTTTGCAGGTTGTATACATATGCATTAACTGCACCATTGCCCCAGTCCGGAAGAGAAGTTGAAACAAAACAGATCTCTATTCGTTGTCGCAGTCTCAAATTTTACCCAAGCGCACGCCGAACACTTAAGTGTTCGTCCGCTGCCGGCTGAACGTAAAGGATTGCAATATCGGCGCCACGCTCGACGTGTTAATGAAATTATAACTAGCTGACATTATCATCATCAACCGTCTACTGTTCCACTACAGGGCAGTCTACGTCTCTCATTCTACGAGACTTCTCGTCTTCTAGCGCTCTCATTCTACGAGAAGTCTCGTAGAATGAGAGGAGTTCGGTTATAGTCCACCACACCTAATACCGGTTGGTAGACTGTCGATAAAATCTCTCAGGCTGAGGCATGTAGGTTTCTTCACGACGTTTTCTTTCATCATTTGAAGCGAGTGATAATAAAAGATTAAATTATTAATTGGCATACCATTTCGAAAAATCAGCGGTGTCTGCTTTGGATTCGACCTCGAAATCTATAACTTGGTATGCATGGTTGTACAACTAGGCTGTTACTGCTTAGGCTGACATACAACGCACATATTATTATATAATATACGACGCACATATTATGTAATAATTACAAAGCGCGTGATACATAACGTACGCGTATATAAAAAGTTTTTTTTTAATCCTCACTTAGCACTAAGAAAGGGTTTTTAAAAATTCATTCCCTAACAGGTTTCACAGGCGGATGATTGTTGTGATGGATAAAGACCTACCTTCAGCAGTGGACTTCAAAATCTTGATGATGATGATTGCAATTATCACCTATGTCATCATCATATCACACACGTACAGACGGCCACTGTTGGACATACGCCTCCTGTAATGAGCGGCACACCGAGCGGCTATGAGACGCATGCATCCTATCGATGGAAAGTGTTTCCAAAATAATTTTCACGTTATATCTCTTAGATATCGATCTGTTTAAATATCATTTACCTAAATATCTCATTCATATTATATGTACCAACAACTCTGAGTACGTACTTACATAAACTATTATATATGTGTATGGAGGCACGTTGCATAATTAGTCATCGTAAAGATAACATAACTAGAGTGAGATAAGCGATATTTACATTGCGTTTAAGTATATTGGCTTAGTGAGCATGTGGTACAACTAAATTGGTAGTCATAATGGCACTAAGCACGAACAGCGATCGAAAAGGTCGCGGGTTCGATCCTGTCCCGTACCACTGGGTTATTCCAAACTTATGTACGGTCTATATTGTAGACACCGCTGTACTCAACGGAAAAGGAAACCTTAGTAAGGAAACATGCACGTCCGCTTCGGTGTGCGAAGTCTACCAACCCGGACTAAGCCAGTGTGGTAATGGTACAGTACGGCCTAATCCCCCTTCTTCTTATCATGTTTTGTCTATATGCAGTTTATCTTAGAAAATTTTTGTTTGCAATTTGAAGTTCAAAACCTTGTCTTTATGTCATTCAAGAACATTCTAATTAAAATTTAAAATAAACTTCATACATTATATACTATTAATTAATATTAATTTATTGAAACTATATAATAATAATAAATATTCTATATTTCATACGTGAAAAATCATAATAAACTTGACATAAATTATCAGTCTGCTAATTATTTTGTAGAAATGATCAGTTATTTGATAATAATATGAAATAAAAATTATATACATTATATATATATAAGTATCTTTTATTTATTTATTATTTTTTAATATAATTAGTTATGTATATAATAATAAATATATTTAAAATAACAAATAATATGAAATAAAACAATTTACATTTTAGACACCAATGTACTTCACGGAGAAGGAAAATTTCGTGAGGAAATGTATGCCCGCGTTGGTGTGTGAAGTCTCCCAACCCGCATTAGGCCAGCGCGGTAGACAACGGCCTAATTCCCCTCGTGATCAGGGGAGGTCTGTGACCTATAATAGAGACGAATATGGACTGGGGATGATAATGAAGTTTCTACGTGTTGTGCTGATGTTCCTATATTTCTGCCGGTTCTTGAGCGTCTAGGGTTTGAAGGTATGACGCCATTATTATTCTAGCGTCAAACAGCAAGTTCTTTAGTTAAGTATGTGGTCACACTCGTTCACAGCCATCAGTGAAGCTATATAAGCAGACATTTAATGTCTTCTCCTATACTATTGTAAAATTGTTAAATGTTAAATTTTGTAAATCAAAGACATTTAAAAAACTACTCAGATCGACCAATCAAGGGATTCTGTTTGTTCGAGCTTCACGCAAAAACCTGCAGGTAAAAAAAATTGTTACTTTGGTTCGTTAAATATTGCGGCATTTTTCATCAAAATTAGTTCAGTGGAATTGAAGATACAGCTGATCCCTGTTTTAAAAAAGCAAAATGCTAGTTGTTTATAAGTATCTGATCTTCTTTTACCGAAATAAAACCTGTTTTTTAATTCTCTAAGGCCGGAAACGAATCATATTGTTCGTAATTACTTAATGTTATGTGTAAGATGTAACTGTGTTTTATTGCGCAGGCTAATCTAAAAATTAACTGGACCGATTTTGATCGGCTTATTTCTGTCTATTATTTGTGTAACGATGTTGCAAAGACTTTTATGTTTTGTATTTTGCATAAGAGAATTGAGCCAATTTTCCGTGTGAGGTGTATGGATTAATACAGTCGCGCCTTTTCCGTGATTCTTCGGCGGGGAAACGAACCCCGGTCTCTCGCGTGACAGGCGTGGATGCTGATTCCAATTCTTCGGTAGTATAGTGATACTACCGAAGAATTGGGGTAGGCAGAGACCACTTCTTTCCACTTGCTACAAACGTTTGATGTAGTAAAGTGGGCTATCCATAGCCCACTTTTCGTCTCCGCGGGAAACGAGACACGACGGGTGGCGAATCAGGACGTGTCTCGTTTCACTATAGTCCTCTTCCCAAATTCCATATTCCATGCTCAATACAGCTTTCCTATCTCATCCTTTCCCCGTAGGAATGCAATGAGAAACTTTAATCACTTTTGAACCTCATAAAATGGCGGCGTCGTGGTTCGTCACACGACACGTTTCCCTCGGGGGCGAAAAGTGGGCTGCGAATAGTCACTTTGCTCGTAGCAAGATGAAAGAAGTGGTATCTGCCTAACCCAATTCTTCGGTAATATAGTGGTCAGTATCCTCGCTGGTCACGCGGAAGACCGGGGTTCGATTCTCCGCCGGAGGACCGGGGAAAAGGTGTGATTTTATGTATGTATGTATGCACGGTCTACATTATAGACGCCAATATACTTAATGGAGAAGGAAAACATCGTGAGGAAAATTGCATTTAGCCGTGCGAATACAAACCGGCGATGATGATACTCTTAACGGTTACGGAAAATTTACCAAATCCCGTGATAATTCGTTACCATAACGACACCCGCGCGCCATCTAATGGTATTATTGTCCGTTGATTACAGGTAATGCCCATTATTCACGTGCCTAATACTATACGTGGTCACTTCCTACGTTGTCACCAGTGACGTGCACGAGCTGACACGAGCGCCATTGTTGTCAATAACTTTCACGGAGCCCCCTTTGTGACGCTGAAAGTGTTGGAAAGTACTTCATTAAATCAACCCGCAAATATCGTAATTATGACGACGGTACCGGTATTCGCGCGACTCGGCCGATGAACTTTATGTTGCGTAGGAAGTTTAATTATGGCAGTGCCCGAGCAAGACGCTGAGTTATGCCCATCTATTGCTTATTAAAATTTCTTAAATTTCTTCATAAGTTTTGGCCTATTAAAATTATTTTAATGGAGTAAATATTTCATGAATTTCGAAATTTCACGAAGTTCATATCTAATCTATATATGTGGGCGTCAAAGCAAAAGGGTCCAGTTGCATTTCGCGAATTTAATTGATTATTAATAAATGCTTAATTATCTGCAATTTCATTTAGTAAATGACTATATACTATGTTTCTAAGTACCAGAAACTCTAAGAGAAAAGTTTAGTAAAAAAGTGCCAGTGGTCGGCATGTCAATTTTTTTGGAATCAAATACGTTTCAATACCCCGTACTGATCTCTATTTCAACAATTTAATTATAAGTTGATTTCACGGAGAGTATCTTAATCTACAATAATAAATAAAAATCTATATAACAAACAGTAGAAGCGTATTTTTTTCACTCAAACTTTGAAAATGCTTTATCTCAAATCAAGCTTTTTCAGAATTTCAACTTTAATGTCTGATAAAAAAATATGTCCCAGTTTTTGAATATTTTTTCAATCCTTACTATCAATTGACTATTCTAGATACCGAATCTAGTCTTAACTCAACACCTACCCCACTACTGGGCCCTTTTTGTTTGGAC
>WUAW01010794.1:4141-20031 GCA_017165845.1 Thaumetopoea pityocampa
ACAAGCGGCGGCCTACAGGTACAAGTGGCTTTTCATCTTCAACGTGTTACGCTTATCATCTTTATTTAGTCTGAGATTTCATTGTTATAAAAGGGTTTGTTTGTTTCTCTCGGGAGGTATAAGATTACTGAACCGTTTCATAGGTTTCTAACGGTTGGAAAAATTCGTCGAGATCTATTGTTGGGTAAGGATTGAGGCATAAAAAAGAAATAAAAGTATATTAGGTGAAAGGACTTGTAAAAGCAACAAAAAGAAAAATTAATAAAGAAAGCAATCATATATTATAACAAGTACAATTTATACAATCTCCAGTTTTTAAATGCTTTACAGCTGTTCTGTTTGCTTTTTATTAGTGAACGGTAGGTGAATGGTAGAAAAATAATTTTTACTATCAATAAAATCTGTCAATATCGTAGGATATTGACAGATTTTATTCATAACTCTCATATATCTGATAGCCCTATCATGATGATGAATTATATTTGTGTCATTAAATTACAATGAAGGATTGGGTGTTAGTGTGCAATGTTGATTCGTATAGTTTAGAAATAAATAAGTGTACCTCGTAAATATTATCGTGTAAATTTTAAATACTTGAATATATATTTTTTATGTTTTTTTTTATAATATTCTGGACACTCACACACATTAATCTAGTCCCAAACTAGAATTCCCTGTATCATGGGTCCAAGACAACGATATACCTACTTATATAGATAAATACTATACATAAATAAATAAATACATCCATGAGTATTATATATTTAAATTGACATACTACATGATTATTATATATTTAAACAAGCTGTTGTCCGCTGCTCCGCTCACGTGGACTTTCTATTTATTCGAAATCCCTCCCGGGCGTGCACAAACATTTCTTCGTAATCGTATTGATTTCCGACTTTCTAGACAATCTAGACAAATATTGTGATAGCTTGGCTAATATGCATGATATAAATACTTAATCTGGCCATAAATACTGTTACAATTAAAAACAATCAATATTACATTTGAATTTGGAACCTGTCATTCTTATGTTCATTGTTTTCTCATTTTCGCGGCAATCTGTGTTAAATATTCTTGTGATATTGTAATGGCGGGGGGTGATAAAGAAAATCGAATTGCTGTGATAGCATTACACAAAGTAGGTTTGGAGTCAAATGCAATTTTCTAAACCCTCCATCCACTTGGTAATAACCGAATGTTTGTGTGCCGTGCTATTGATAGGTGCAATGAAACTATTATATAAAAATTACACCATTGAATAATATAAATATATTATTTTTACAATGAATCGTAAAAGTCTCAAGACATTTTTAATTCATATGTTTCCAAAGAGTTAGGTAACGAAAAAGTATATATTAGAAACCTCCTCTGTTTGTGACAGAAAAAGACATGGCCGTTCACGCAATATAATTTGTAGCCTGTAGCACTCACGGAATAATGTAGCTATCTACCAGTGAAAGATTTTTTAAAATTGGATCATTAGTTGCGGAGATTAATTTGTATGTAGAGGATATACAAACTTACAACAAACAAATTTTATCTGTTTATAATATTACTATAGAGCCTATAGACTATAGATGACTACGTGTCTACGTAGCCCTTGTATGCGATTACGTGTTGCCTATGCAAATTTATTTACGAAAAAATACGAAATAGATCGTTCGCCTCATAAGTGTAAATAAAGAATTACGTCCAGGCTTAACGCGCTTCCCCGAGCAAAGCCCATATGTAGTTACGGTGGAGAATTCGACCGTGAGTTTGTCCGCTATCAAAGAGATGAAATAGCAAAAATTTTTAAATAATGTCTTGATGTTTGGACTTTTGAAAAAAATATAACGGGAAAAATATTCATTATTAAATTGTCTATATATACGTATTAGTTGCAAATTAAAATAATATATATTTTAAGAGGAGATGCATATAATCAGTACTTTTTTTCTCATTTTTGTGGTTCTTTTATTACGAAATTTCATGAAGTATTTACTCTATTGAAAATAACTACGTCCGTAACGTCCACTGTGAAGACAACATGTTGATTTTTTTTCAAGTTTTCCCTTTTAAAGGTAAGGCAAAAGGGTCTAAGCCAATAAGGCCTTGTCTCTCGTAGTTATATAAGTCAATAAAATGCTGGTGTATCTCATTTTATTGCTTCTTGGGAGTTTTGACCTCAATCAGACGGACACCACATTGACTGAGCATGCGATACCGCAGATCTTTTGTCTTGAAAAAATACGGTCACTTTGCTACGTTAATCACAGTTTTATTCCAATATTTCAATATTGTTTACGATTATTGACGATTAATACACAAAACAACACCAAATTTATATATTAAACATCATAATAAACTAATATAAAATGTTAAAATAAAACTTCAAGTGACGCTTCACTCGGGTGAAGTGTCGCCAAAACTCCAGACAACATCTCGAAGGAAGGTAATATATTTTTTTATTTAGGAAAACAGACAACATCTTGGAGGAAGGTAATATATTTTTATTTTTATTTAGGAATACAGACAACATCTCGAAGGACGGAATTATATTTTTTTATTTGGGAATGGATACGCGTTGTAAAGTGTATTAATATGGCGTTTTGCTCGAGGAGGTGCCTTAACGTGAGTTGGGTACGTACTCGTATATTGTAATGAATGGAATCGTTAAATTAATCGTTCTTCTAAGATTAGGCGCGTAAGTGCGTTCCGTGGGATAATAAGGGAAGCTGTAATTGTTTAATTATGTTAACAACGATTCACAACATTTTGGAATTGTGTAGAGAAGAGCTTTACCACTTCAATAAGAGGAGGTTCTCAATTATTCGGAAAAGAATGATTATTACGCGCTTCATGGAATATAATATTCCGAATGTTTAAAAAATAACGAAACGTAGTCTGCGAAATGACATTTTATAGTCGTTATTTCCTTTGCCCTTTTTGTACTTTGAATGGTTTTTCTGTATTCGGCAATCTTGTGTGTGCATGTGTGGGCGCATATGTGTTTGTATTAGCAAACAGCAACTACGGTTACTAAGAACCTGGCCAAGCGTTCTAATTATGAGTAATACTATTTATTGTATATTGTCTATTATTGTATGGTAAAAGACTATATACAGTGAATATCTTCAAGACTTAACGTATATTAATAAATAAAGTTATTAAAGTGTATAATATAAAGTATACTGTAGTAGGTATATTAAAGTATAGTCTATACCTTACCTTATCTAAAAAACACCCTTGAAATCAGATTGACGGTACAAAACAGAAATTGAAATTTGGGAACTGATTGGTGGCGTGAAAGTTCTCGTAAGATTAGTATTAAAAAAGTTAGAGGCCAAATGAAATAAGTCATTTGAGAGATTTACAAGGTATTGTTGGATCTTATTTCGACCAACTTCCACAACAGCTGGACATGTCGGATTAATATTGAAATTCATTAGAAGGCCGGACAAGGTTCTGAAATACCTATTGGTTGTAGGTATTTCAGAACATTGTTTGGGTGCAATATAAAACTGAAAAACAATTTATTTTCTTACATACATTGTTCTAATAATATTAAAATAATAATTATATAAATTTTATAGTGTGTTATATACATATATTTATAGAATATATATTTTATTACCAAACTAAAAGTGTGGATTATTCTAAACTAGTAACGGATTAAATATATTATTTTTAAAATCTTACTCAACAAAGACAGTAATCAACTGTAAACAAAGTTCTAAGAACATTTTTAAACGTTAACAGACACTAAGAAATTCAACCGAGCTCATTTCTTAAGCTGTTAAGAGCTACCCACGAACAGCCAACTTTAAATGTTTTGTTAAAATTTTATAAGACAATGTTCACTCGCTCTAATGAGTCTTGCTATTGCTCGTTGGCGAAAAATGTGGGTGCATATTTTACATTGTATCTGCATATTGCGTTCTATGTATTTAGTTTCGTTGTTCAGGGATTAAAGTACGTATGTACGTCCAAAAGATATTTAAACAAACTGTCACAAATATATGTATATAATGTTTTAATAGTTGTATTTTATTGTTTTATTAAATATTATCAATGAACTGTTGAAGATGTCCTCTTGTTAGTGGAACCTGTTTGATGCAGAAGAACACTAATGTCCAAATTAAATGTAAATGCCCTAGATGTAGATCTTCAAACAATCTAATATAAGTCATGCATGACTTATATAAGATTGTTTGAAGATGTATCAAAATGTCGATAGATAGAATGGTTTTGAAGTTAAAACTTAGTGGCAGTAAATGTGTATTTTATAAGGCATGTATATGCCTTAAGTTGATAAATGGTAATTGGATTTCTGGTGGAATGGCATCTGAGGGCATCTAGGTATGAGACCCTTGGGAACTACGCCATATTGTAAGCGATGTCCCAAGAATTCATAGTGGCCACGATACTATGCTAAATTGTTACTACGAAGGTTGATTTTCTGAATAATCTCCTTCATAACCACAAAATCAGCCAACTAACTAGTGTAAAAGTAAGAAAATAAATAAATAAAACTCTGGTGTGGACACCTAAGTTTTATTTATTTATTTTATATTATATGGGATTTTGCTTACGATATGGCACCCAAGGGTTTCATACCTAAAATGTCCCTAGATGCCATTCCACGACAAATCCAATTACCATTTATCAAATTCGTGATAGACAATTTTTTGTGTTGAAATGAAAATATATATACAAAGAGATAAAATATTAAACGCAGAAAATTCGAAATGATGTCGATTTTAACGCCATTGAAAGCGCAGTGTACGAATTGAAACTTCCGACTTGAATAAAGGTCTGTGTTACCACGATTAGGGACATTATCCGAGATTCCGTACTTACATTATTGCTTTTAGCTATCTAAAGAATGCCGCTGTGGAAGCCCAGCTATTTAGCGGTATCTCTTTGCCGTAGATAATAATTCTTATTCTAGGTGCAATTACCCAATTTCAAATTCATCACAGACCCGTAACGCTTTTCTGAGACGGACAATAGTCTTTGCATGTATTAGTAAATCTATTACTATTATAAAATTGTTAAATGTTAAATTTTCAAAATTCATAGATGCTTAAAAACAAACTGCTCAGATCGATTAACTAAGGGCTTCTCAAACCAAATCCGTCGATGTTTGTTTGTTTGTTCGAGCTTCACGCAAAAACTAGCGGGTAAATTTTGGCCGAACTATTACAGTCTTAAAAATATTATTCCGGTTTAAATATTGCAGTATTTTTCATCAAAATCGGTTTAGTAAAATTGAACTGTTTTAGTAGCCGCCGTTAAAGTACGAGAGCTCAAGTAAAAGTGGTTGTACGGCTTTTCATATAAATCTACTATGATTATTTTTTTTTTCATGTAGTGGAAAACCGACATTCATGCGGGCTGAGACGCGGGCAAAAGCTAGTGTTAGCCAAAATTCAGTAAACGACTAAAACAAGGCCTTACATTGAATCACTAAAAAGTAGGATCTTTGCAAATAATCTAAGACGTAACAGATGGTCATTATCAAATGCAAAACACTATATTATTTAGGTTAGATAATTTTACTGCTACAGGAGATGGAAGAATATAGGCCGCAGATAATGACTATATGTATATTATATTAAGTGAATCTTAACACTATATTTTATAATCTAACGAGATTATGTACTGACGGAACTTGTGATCAGAATAGTTTACAATATGAATAGAGCATAAATTTGGGTCGAATATAATTTAACATCAGTGGGGCACATAACAAATAATCCATCGGCCATTACAAGTAGAAAATAATTCAAAATAATTTAATTGCAATTGACAATCATCGCAAATTCAGTTGTACGTCGTGCATATTATTTCTATGCTCACAGTTTAAGGACTCGATCTATTAGATAATAAACTGTCTAGTTTACAAATTTATTAAAAATATTATTAATTAAAAATAAATTCTACCACAATTACATTAATTGTCTCGTATAACAAACACTTTTATAGTCTTGATATATTTTCACTTTCTCTTACAAAATTCAAAAAAGTAGCTACAATTGCTTTGATTCGTTTCAAGCTGTTTTTCTTTGAACTTTTTGTCAGCAATCTTAGCTGTGTGTGTGCTTTTTATTTTCAATTGTTTCTTTTATAATTACCCCGCAGACATTAGTGTGGGTTATACATTTACTCAATATTTCTTATATTTATTATTTAAGTAATAAATAATGTATAACTGTTTTATGTCCTCAATAAATAAATAAATTACAATAAGTTAATGGTGTTTAAAGAAGATACTATGCCTATCCTCATATAAGAAGTTAATAAGTCGGTGAGCTAGGTTTCCTAGACACAAAAAGAGGTCACAGACCTAAGTCCACCCATATCGTGGATGAATACGCGAGTGACCTCCGTGGTGGGGGTCACGGCCCATAGGACTTGTGCAGTTTTTATAGGGTGAAAATCCCATATAACACTTGAACCGTGTCTTCGGCAAAGCGTATGTGGCATTATCTGCATATCAAAAAAGGTTGTTATATCTAAAAATGGAAAAAAGTCTTTGGCTGATGATTCTCAGTCTTAATTCCACCTGAATACCTCCCATTTTCCTTATATTTAATACGGGGTGTCCATAAATTCTCATATGTGTGCTATTTCGATGTGCGATATTCACATATTTTGCGGAAATAAATCATTATAGCATACCTGACATAGAATTGCCAACTTATTGGTTGTCGAGTTCCGTATAACTTTTATTTATGTTAATTATCATTCATTTATATTTTCAACTAGCTGTGCCCGCGACTCCGTCCGCGTGGGCATTACGTAAGAGCAAAATTATACATAAAATTATTTTCTCTGATCTTAATAAGAATGAATGATAAATGATAGATAGATGAAACAAACACCAAATGTTAGAGTAAGCTTGCCACAATGCAACAGTAAAACCAGCATTCAAATCGGTTTAGCTGTTTCCGCGATTAGCGTGCACAAACACACAGACAAACAGAAAAACAGACACAATATTTCTAAAAACTATATTTTTGGCTCTGGTAACATAACTACAATCTGTATGAATGGTTTTTTTGAAAAAATATTCATTTTACAGACACGGCTCGTTTACGATTTTATTATATGTATAGATATAGATTACACTTGTGAGCTTTGAGAATAAAAAATGATATGAAAACAATTGTCATGTTGTTTCATTATCATTAGTTTCTGGAAGTTTACTGCTCAACACGTGCCTTCTCTTTATTAAAAATAAAGGAGGGATTTGCCATAATCTCCACGCTTGGCCGGCGTCTTGGAAATAGCAGTAGATTTTGATTTAATAACAGGATGACGGTGCTGCACATTATACCTGGTATATTTCTCAGTTGGTTCTTACAGCACCCACGGTAAGAAACTGTATTATCATGCCGGCGTCACACAATAAATTAGATCAGTTGATTAAATCCGTGTTGCTATGTAAAATATATGTCTAATTTCCACCCCAGTTCATAATCGTCGTCACTACAGCGGCCCGAATCTCCTATAATCAGTAGGGTGTAGTCCCCTTACTGATTATGCCCTAGTGGTCGTAGTCTACCAAACTAACCTAGTGTGTGTGGGTTGGTAGACTTTACACATCCATGTTGGCATGGAGGTTTCCTCATGAAGTTTTCCTTCTCCGTTGAGTACATTGGTGTCTGCAATGTAGACCGTACATAAGTTTGAAATAAGCCAGTTGGACCAAGATCGAACCCGCAACCTTTTTGATCGCGGATCGTGCTTAGCATCACTTCACCACCAATGCACTATATATGTTTACTAATATATATTGATATTATGATACTATTAGAATGTTTTGCTCATGCAGGCATTGTAGGCAACTTAGATCTTAATTCAATTAAGTTATAGGGCGTTCTACGATTCTTGATACTTGGTCACCACTCGAAGACTTATCAGTTTCATCATACATTGGTCTTTTGACAAACGTTATGAATTTTACACAGAGTTTTTACATTCAAGAGAGTTCTAAATATTATTCAGTCCCATAGAATCTTAATACGTTTTAGTATGAGTTTCTTGAACAAAATGGCACGAATGAAAAGCATTTCATTAAGCGAAATTATTCGTATAACATCGGAGAAAATGTTCAGATAGAAAAATTGTTGTGGTTAACTGCGGAGATAGTGTCGCGTTAATAGATGAATATGTAAATTAGTACGTGTTATATAAGTAACTACAGACAAACCAATCGATATATGAATAATCATGAGATGTGGTAGTTGGGGCGCGATTGACACATCGCTCATCCAATAGAATAATGACGTAATCGCAAAAACGTTAAAATTTTATTTTGTGTTTAATTTGGATGATTTGTTGTTTAATATGGATTTTTTTTTCGAGAATGCTCAAATTATTAATAATAATCTATAAATATATTATGAAAAATCATGATTATCGATATGATTTACAAAATGGGTGTAATCCAATTTTAAACTGAAACGCTTCTTCTGATAAATTGTAAAAATGTAATTACGTCATTGTTCTATTGGATGAGCGACATGTGGCCGACACGAACAAATACACAGTCGATCCAGTGCTGGGCTCATCTAATATCGAATCAAAATATCAGCAGACTACACACTGATCATATTTAATACTAGCTATTGCCCACAGCGCCAATCGCATATTCTAAATAATTAACGGTTTATACATTTTATTGGAACTTCGTTCTTAATTTCTAGAGTTTTTCAATGAACCCTAAATATATCCAAGATAAATAAATAGTCTATAATATTCTCTGAGAACTTTTCTATTTACCAGTGAAAGTCACATCGAAATGGGTTTAGTCGTTTTGTACATAAGACCAGATAAACAACACAGACAAACTTTTTAAAAACGCCTGTTTGAGGTTTGGTTTCGTACAGAGAGTCATATACGGTTAAGAGAAAGCCTTTATTTCGAAATCACAGACAGACACTTCAATTTTATTTATGTATTTGTGTATACATACCTATATCACAATTTAACTTTAACATTATGTCACTTTATAAAATCGATTTTTTTCTGAAAAGTCTCTTGTTATTGATATTTTTGATGTCAACTGTGGATTTCGATTCGGAATTATTGTAATTACCCTCGACAATGATACATATGAGATTAACCCCTGTACTAAGCTACCAAAACAACATTATTTAGCAACTGGAGACGGTGTCGGCTGCTAAAACTTTGACAGTTTAATGTCGTAATCGTTAGTTCATATATTCATGGAGATTCATATTTAATGTTAAGATACGTTCTATCATATTGCTGTATGAAAGAGCAATATAATCGGTATTAATTATCTAACTATCGCCGATGATAATAGGACTATTCGGATATTTCGGATTTATAGATAGAACCTTAATTACATAATTTTAATAAAAAAAATTAACCAAAATATTTTGATATAAAAGAATATAATTTTCAAGGAAATTTATAAACATATGCCAAATATATTTTGAATTTCCCGCCTAAAGAAGTTTAAGCGCTCAAAGTGAAAAAGCCTGTCAATTTGACAAATCGCCAGTGTTGCTGTGCAGTGAGTTATGTAATGAATGTCAAATTACAGTATTAAAAGTTTTACCGTGGCCTGTGCGAACGCTTTATTTAAATTATTATTTAAAAAAGTATTTTGAATAATTTAATTTTCAGTTAAAATTAAACTGCAATAACAAAATTCCATATTGAATGGAGGTGTATATATCGAAGGTGAAAAGATAAAATTGTGGCAACTTTATGTTATGCTTCAACAACATTATGCAACAACAAGAATTCGTATATTATGTTAATTTTTTAATAAATAAAGTACGCCAGCCAGTTTTGAGACTTTATTCGCCTTAATTTATTCTATATCGGAAATAGTTCAAGAGTTAGAGGGAATGACGCAAAAAGTCTCAGGATTCAGAATGTATTGTGTAATTAAATTTCGAATTTAACTCAATATTGACTAAAATGTCGCTTAGTCAATTTTTTTCTTTCCAAAGTCTTATTAATAATTACCGTCAAAAAACCTCATAAAGACAAAGGCCGTTGGGAACTCACTGATGAATAGAGAGTATTAAGTAAATAACGTCGCTCGGCGCGTTTCACTGACAATGGCTCCTTGTGCTGCGGTTATACTTCAAAGATGTTTAAACGGCTTCTCCAGTATTCCGGCTGTTTTTGATCGCTTAAATTATACGAATTGTAAGGTTATTTGCCTTCATTTCATAAAAAAAACACAATATCTCATAATTTTAATCAATCTAGTAGCTTTAGCGGCAATTCTAGTGAAGCATAATGTGTAAGTTTTATTTTAGTTTTATATAAGTTGATGGTGACGGTTTGTGTATCAAACGTCAATAATCGTGAATAATATTGAAACATTCGAATAAAATTGTTACTAACATAGTAAAGTTATCGTATATTTTCAAGTTAATAGGCTTGCGCGTACTTTTGCTTAGTCAACGTGGTAATCATTGGATTGACATCAAAACTCTCAATAAGTAGTATAGTGAGATATACTCGCATTTTATCCATCATCATCATCATCATCATCCCCAGTCCATATCGGCCCCACTACAGGGGCACGGACCTCCCCTGATCAGGAGGGGGATTAGGCCATAGTCTACCACGCTGGCCTANCCCTGATCAGGAGGGGGATTAGGCCATAGTTGCGCTGGCCTAGTGCGGGTTGGTAGACTTCACATACCCATGCAAGTATGCAGGTTTCCTCACGAAGTTTTCCTTCTCCCTTAAGTACATTGGTGTCTACAATGTAGACCGTACAATTACAAATTATAACTCAGTGGTACGGGACGGGGATCGAACCCACGACCCTTCGATCGTAAGCNAGCGGGTTGGTAGACTTCACATACCCATGCGAATATGCAGGTTTCCTCACGAAGTTTTCCTTCTCCCTTAAGTACATTGGTGTCTACAATGTCTACATTGTAGACACCAATGTACTTGTAATTACTGTATGTATTTGTAATTGTACGGTCTACCGTACAATTACAAATTATAACTCAGTGGTACGGGACGGGGATCGAACCCACGACCCTTCGATCGTAAGCCGTGTCTAAAACCACTACACCACCAATGCACCTTAAAACAAACAAAATATTATTAAAATGAAGACTTAAAGGACTTATGAAAATTATATAATTATGTCAATCAAGGCGGTATGGTTTAAATGACATTAGTCTATCCATAATAGACGAAAGTATTAAAAAGAAAATAACTACACTAGACTAGGTAATTTGAAATAATTTGTTGAAATGTCATTTTTTCTAAATCATTTATTTACACTTAGTACACTAATGGCATATGATCAACATCATCACCAGTCCATATTCGTGTCCACTACAGAGGCACGGACCTCCCCTCATCAGGAGGGGGAATATTACGTCGAGCATATTGGCAGATTTAATGCGTACATATTTCTATTAGTCGACCTATAGATGTTGCTGACATTACATATGGTAGGTGAAGTATCTGATAATGAAACATAAATTTATAATACTTACAATCAATACAAATACATAGTATATGCAAAATAGACTAATACAATAAAAAAAATATAATACAATTATATTGTACTCCGAAGCTCCCCGAACATCCGGCCGGAAATATTGCGTTGTGTATGCTAACTTGTTCGTAACTTTGTGTGAGGGTTTCGCGTAAATTTAAAACTCAATTAAAATGACTTAAAATTTTAATTGAGATATTAATAAATAAAAATATTTTTTTAAGTTCGATCGGAGTCTTCGGTTTATTGTGGTAACATTGATAATTAGAAGTACTAGGTTTTGCACGCGGCTTCACCCGCATAAATGTCGATTTTCGCGCTAAATCCCGAAATAATTATAGATTTGAAAGAAGCCGAGAACCATTTTTACTTGACCTCTTGTACCATAATAGCGGCTATTGAAAGGGAGATCAGACTGTATATACAGTTATACTTAAACAATTTTGATAAAACATACCACAATATTTTAGTGGAATAAAACTTTTGAGACTACAACAGTATGACCAAAATCTACTCACTAGATTTTGCGTGAAGACAAACAAACACATGCGGAGGAAACAAAAGATGTTTTTGGTGTCAGAAATAGTTAATTAGTCGACCCGAGTTAGATTTTTGAATTATCTTTAATGTACAGAAAATGCTGTTTTACATTGTTATAATATTTCATACTCCTAAGTTAGTTGACAGGAAGGTTTTGCTTTGCAAAATTTTGAATAAATTAGTAATATATTTCTGTATTACGTACGACATGCAGTGCTAACGATGATGAATATAATAACATTAACTGCCTCGGCGGGCAACGCGGCGTCGCAACCGGAGTGACGTCTAGAAGTAGCACAGCATAAATTAAACGATTAATAACGGTAATTTATTTATTTCAAGTGCTTAGACTATATTGTCACTGACATCTAAACTACGTATTAACAAAATATAATAAACTAGCTTTTGCCAACGTGTCCCGAAACATAGATTTATATAAAAAAAGCCTTAGAACTACTTTCGATTTCGTACCTTAACGGTGGCTACTAAAACAGGTATCAAGCTGTAATTTCAATTCTATTGGACCGATTTTAATAAAACATGTCGCAGTATTTAAGTTAGAATAGTACCTTTATGTCTGTAATAGTTTAACAGAAGCCCTTAATTAGTCTGAGTAGTTTTTTTATTATCTTTGATTTACCAGATTTCTTATTTAACAATTTTATAATAGTAATAAAAAATAGAATAGAAATAGATAGATAATAATAATAATAAATTATCAAAGTTACTCTAGTTACCCTACAAAATTGCATGAGTGTATGTGCGTGTAAGTGTATGTAACTGGCACAGAAGTGTTTTTTTAATAATTAAAGCTTGTAAGTAGTATTTAGTGCATCGGTGGTGTAGTGGTTTTAGAGATGGCCTACGATCGAGGGGTCGTGGGTTCAATACCGGTCCCGTACCACTGGGTTATTATTTGTAATTCATGTACGGTCTACATTGTAGACACCAATGTACTTAAACAGAGAAGGAAACTTCGTGAGGAAACCTGCATGCCGGCATGGGTGTGTGAAGTCTACCAACCCGCACTATGCCAGCGCGGTAGACTACGGCCTAATCCCCCTCCTGATCAGGGGAGGTCCGTGCCCTTGTAGTGGGGACGATATGGACTGGGGATGATGATGTAGTATGTATATAAATTATTAAAAAAACATATTATGTAGTTCTTGTTATGCACAAATCTTCAACTTCGTTATAATCAAGTTCCTCCAACCATTTTCTAATTTTTGCAGCAGTTTCAATATTATTGAGATGTCTTATATTCTGACCCTTTCTTAATTCGATCATCATCGAATTCGTTGATTAATATATAAACTTAGTTACTATAAAATATTATGTTGGTAGTTTGTGCTACAACCGACTAATTTAAAAGTACACGTATAATAACCAACTAAGCGGAAACATTTGCTGTGTGGCGCTGACATAATGATAACACCACTCCATCTCTTACCATAATGATAACGCCACTCCATCTCTTACCATAATGATAACGCCACTCCATCTCTTACCATAATGATAACGCCACTCCATCTCTCACCATAGATGCTGTAAGAACCAGATAATTGATGTACCAGGATAATGGGCAGCAGTGTTATCCTGGTATTCAATCAAAATCTACTGCGATCTCCAAGACGCCGGTCAAGGATGGTAAGTATGGCAAATCCTGGAGGAAGCCCACGTCCAGCAGTGGTCTACCACGGTCCAATGATGATTATGATGAAGCATAAAGAGGTATAAAGCTATGTTCAATAATTAATTGTGAATATAGCCCTCCATTAGTACACCGGTGGTGTAGTGGTTATAGACACGATTCTCGATCGAAACGTTTGATTCCGTTCCCGTACCATTGATTTAATTCTAATTCATGTACGGTCTACATTGTAGACACCAATGTACTCAATGGAGAAGAATTTTTTCGTGAGGAAACCGGTATGCCCACATGGGTATGTGAAGTCTACCAATCCGCACTAGGCCAGCGTATTAGACAACGGCCTAATCCCCCTTCTGATAAAGGGAGATTTGTGTGATGATGATAGCCACTATCCTACTGAAAAATGTCGTAAAATCTTCCAGAAAATTCACTAGTACATATTACATTGTGTAAACTGTGTAACTAAGAATTTCAATTCTATAAGGACTCGCAAAAAAGAGCCTTGGAAAAAGTAACTTGTGATAATTCTAATTATTGACGACGTCTAAGATTTCATCACGATTTCATCATGATTCTTTACACACCTTTGCTGTGGAAGATGTTATCAAAAAAAGTGATAACATGAAATTTAACGAAACCAATTCTTTTTGGTCTACAATTGTTTCACAATTTATGACATCTAATTACTGTTCAATAGTATATTTTATAACAATAGTACACGATGTCAAACGATGTACGGCTGGAAAATTTTAAAACAGAACGGATATTTTTTTTTCTGAAAATGATTTTATTGTATTTTTGGATAAAGCCAGTAAAGCTCTATTGAATACGCTGACTCCCGTAGTTCTATAAAGAATAGAAACCAAGTACAAGATTCTTCTTACAGGCACACCAGATACGAAGAGCAGTGGTACAACAACGGTTTTTGGACTTTCCTGTAGAATTATATTGAAAGCACTTACTGGGTTTTTAAATTGGGCAGCCGAAATTCGATGAAAAGATACTGATCATAAAATATATCTTACAGTATCTTGAAGATATACTCTAAGAAATAATGAAAAATATAATGTTGAAAAATACGAATTATCATTGTTGTGGGAGGCAAACGGCAATCGTCTCAAACTAAACAACAAAACCCATTTTTTTTTTGAAATGAGAAATACTGTTGACCGTGGATGGCCATCACCGAATAACAAGGCCATGAATAACAATTTTAATTATAGCGTATACTCCTCTTGTCTTAAGGACTAAGAGGGGCAGGGAGGCTAGCACAAGGATTAGCTTAAGGACATCTAGGAGGAAACATTTCGACGGAGGCTCAAGATTCGGCTTCAGCAGTCGCGGAAGAGATGCTCCGTGTTCAGACCCTGGTACCTACAGTACTGCACCTAATGGCGGCGAAATATGAAGTCTGATTGTGATTTCTTCAACCCTCGTGGCAGGATCGGTGTCTCATAGTATGAATAATATATTCCACATCAATATTAAGGTCAATTCTATAAAAAAACTTATATTAACGTCAGAAAGAGAAAAATAATCGAATTTTTTCATCAATAACTAGCTGTTGCCTGCGACTTCGCTCGCATGTTTAAGTTTTTTTAATCTTTACTTTAATTACCCCAGTACTTCTTTGTAAACAACGTTTGTGGTGTTGCATTTTGGGGCTAAAATTACTAAGTTAATTCACCCTCTTAGGGGTGAAGTTTCCAAAAATCTTTTCTGAGTTAGCATGCTTACAACATAAAAGGCATCAACTACCAAAATTTCAGGTTTGTAGCCCGAGCGGTTTGGCTCTGCGTTGATAAATCATTCAGTCAATCAGGACAAGTAATTATATATGTATAGATAGATGTATTCATATTATTACTTTTCTGGTTCAATCACAGGTTAACATTCATTATAATCATCAGCTCATGGAAGGCAGACGTTGGACACGGGCAGCCTCCTTAAAAAAGGAGGGATTTCCCATAATCTCCACGCTTGGCAAGAGTCATTTTGATTGAATAACAGGATAACATTACTGTCTGTTATCGTGGTACATTGGTGTAAGGTGCATTGGTGGTGTAGTGGTTTTAAACACGGCTTACGATCGAAGGTCGTGGGTTCGAATCCCGGTCCGGTACCACTGAGTTATTATTTGTAATTCGTGTACGGTCTACATTGTAGACACCAATGTACTTAACGGAGAAG